>WNWK01000039.1:910000-950000 GCA_009830355.1 Cherax destructor
GTAGGCCTATTGCTGTTCATCTTACTTCTTACGTTAACAGTGTGTGCGTGGGAATACGAAAGTTCTGAAGAACATCGATACCCGGCGTGACACTTCGAACCCACGACACCACGAGAAATTAATCGACCACTTCGATGCACGAAACTGCACTCCCATAGAGAATATTTTCCCTGTGAGGTTCAGCGCGTTCGAAAATGTTTAGAACTAGACGTATGAATAAGACACTTGTGGAACACCTGTTTGTCTTAAATGAGACTCGTTAAAGATACACAGGTGTTGCACATGTGTTTTATTTATCAAGTATGATTAAAAAAAACTTGAAATTACTGCTATTGTTACCAGTGACGTGTCAGTTGGGATTATTATGCTGGGATTATCTTAATTGGACACACCTCTCTTAAAAAAAAGGCACAATACCATGACTGGAATAATACATAAATGATTCTCACATAGGGGATAGAAACACACGACGACGTTTCGGTCCGACTCAGACCATCATTTGTGTACTCTCCTAATTAATGGATGCGAAAAAGACGTCTTAATTACCTAAGAACATTGTACTTACCTGTAATTAGTTTTGGTCTTGTGAATTGTCTTCGTAGCTTCCAGCTCTGAGATAATTATTTTAAAAGAAATGTAAGTAACTCTTTCCACGGGAAAGTTCACTCAATCACTGTCACTTAATTTCACAATTTTGCTTTCTAAATTCCCAGGAAAAACTTTCCCCAATGTTTTAATTTATCAATTTGGTGGCATCTGAAAAATATTTTATATATTTGGTTGTCATGGTTGTTCGCTTCACTCTTTATCTTGGGGTAATGACGGCCTTTCGTGAGGAAGGCTGAGAGGGGGTAGGGAGTGAGGGAGTGGGGGAAGGGAACTAGCGTAGAGGAGAGCGTCACCTCCGTACCCTGCGGTGGTCAGGCCACGACTGAGCTCCTGTCAGGCCTCGAACCCAACCTTTCCCCCCCCCCTCCTTAGCACCCAAAACAAACCCCCATCCCCCCCCTCAGCACCCTCCCATCCCAAGCCCAAATAAACGCACCCAACACACAATAAATATTTTCCCACACCTCTGGAGAGGTTCAGACACACTTTTTTATATATTAACCAATATTCTGAGGCTCCGCCACACTTCACACGCCATGAACAATGTCGTGAACATCTCAATAGCAGGAGAATATACCAGAGAAAAATCTTACCCTCGTGATATTCCAGAGAAAATCTTACCCTCGTGTAAGTATTTACTTGTCGCCACCACTATCATCAATACAACTATCATTACTACTACTGTCAACACTACCACCATCGTAACTACCAGAGCTACCACCACAATCAGCATCCTCAGAGATCTCATCTCTATTTCCGCCACAACATTATACTTATCACCCTCTCCCTTCCCTTTCTAGTCGCTTCTATCTCTCTAACATCTTCCTCATACATTCCTAACACCTCCCTTCCCTCTTCCGTTTATCTCCTTCCCATTTCTCTCCCATCTACACACCGTGTTTATTCACTGTATATTAAGAAATGGAGTAAATGTTAAATATAATTATTGACTACAACCACTGCCACTACTACTGCTACTATTACTACTGTTGCTAATGCTAATGCTACTACTGTTACTACTGTTGCTAATGCTACTACTACTACTACTGTTACTAATGCTAATACTACTACTACACTTACATAATGGTTTTTATATAAGTATACATTGCTTTGTTACAAGCTAAGTGCTTTAAATTATTGATCAATAAGAATTCTTTATTTTTTAATCTTGACTAAGCTTGATTACAAAATCATGAACCAACTGGATGTCGTGATATTTAACAATGAGTAGAAGAAGAATTGAAATATACAGTGGCATCTTATTGTGTGTTGTGGGTCTGTCATGTGTGGAGTGTGTGTATACTGGTGTGTGTTGTGGGTCTGTCATGTGTGGAGTGTGTGTATACTGGTGTGTGTTGTGGGTCTGTCATGTGTGGAGTGTGTGTATATTGTGGTGTGTGTTGTAAAATAAAGCTTGTTGATTGATTGAGTTTATCTCTCATCTTCCTCTGATCTGTGTTTCGTCTTCATCCCTTGTCTTTCCCCTCCCTCCACCATCTCCCTTTCATCTCTTTCCTTCTCATCTGTCATCTTCCACCATTTCCCTCTCTCTCCATATCTCCCTCTCATCTCCTTCTCTCCCATCTCCCTCTTATCTCCTTCCCTTCCATCTCCCTCTCATTTCCTTCCCTTCCATCTCCCCTTATCTCTTTCCTTCCCATCTCTCATCTCTTCCTTCCCATCCCCCTCTCATCTCCTTCCATTCCATCTTTCTTTCATCTCCTCTCCCATCTCCCTCTCATCTCTTTCCCTCACATCTCCTTCCCTCCCATCTCCCTCACATCTCCTTCCCTCCCATCTCCTTCCCTCTCATCTCCTTCCCTCCCATCTCCCTCCAGTTTCCATCTACCCATAAAAACAGACTAAGCCATTAGCGTGCCACAGCAGTAACTATCCCTCCCCCTGACAGCCTTAAAGCCAAAACGGATCTACACTAAAAGCTATGTGGATCCATTATCCTATCAAGAAGGTAATACATTCCCTCTTCATAACCTCTTAGCTAAATACCGTCTTGAGGATGTGTAGGGAATTACTCTCTCATGGCGGGACCCATTTACTAATGACAGTAATAAAAAACACTAATTTTTACGTGACCAAGAAGCTAAAATTAATTAAAATGTAAGAAACTCTTTCTTGATAGCTTATATATATATATATATATATATATATATATATATATATATATATATATATATATATATATATATATATATATATATATACTTCCGATCATTATATCGTTAGCTACAGTGAGAAACGAAGAAGAATAGCATCAGTGGGTAAAAGGGAGGTGAAAGTGAATGAACTAAAGGAGACATAGTAAGATATTAGTAACTTTAGGGGAAAAGATAGGCTAGAGAGAGTATATGTAACGAGGAGGAGGTCGATGATGTATAGAGGTAGACTTAATTGTACCCGGGAATGATAGATAGTACAGGACGTGGAGGTACACACTGCGGGTTATCTACTGACAAGAACTATCTGCTTCTACCTGCATTAAGGACCGTCGTGTATTATCTAGGTGCATAAGTCAGGGATATAAAAGCAGGAGAGGCTAAGATTGAAGTGTCAGAGTGTGCAGCAGAAGGTTGTGGGTTTAGAATGGTGGGTGAAGGTGGGAAGAAGAACGATTTGTGGAATGGTGAGGCAAACAGGGTGATGACAAGGGAGAAAAGGTTAGCATAAGAGAGGTTTTTAATAACGTAGGAATGATATAAGGAAGGCATAGTAAATGGAGAGAGAAAAAAATGAGATTGAAAGAGTGGTGAGGGAGTGCTAGAGGAGAGCCAGTGAGAGAATGTGTGAGACTCTACCACATTTTGCTGAGAATAAGAAACAGTTTTGAAGGAAGATTAATAAGTTGAGGAAGTTTTGGGAGCGAATGATCTTGATAATTAAAAACTTAAGTGGGGAGACGGCAAGTGGGAAAGTGCAGGTGTTGGCAAGTTAGAGGGACTATTTTGAGGAACTGTTAAATGTTGATGAAGGAAGAGAGGCAGTGATTTTGTGCACTGAGTAGGGAGTAATGACATCTTTTGAGAGTAAGGAAAAGCCAGATATGAGTGTGGGGGTGAGAGGGGAAAGTGCGCGAGGCAGTGAGTAGAATAATGAAAGGGATTAAAGCAGCTGGGATAAATGGGATTACAACTGAGCTGTTAAAAGCAGGTGGGGATATACTTTTGGAGTGGCTGGAATATTTACTCAACAGAAGCGTTAAAGAAGAGTAGGTACCTAAGGATTAACAGAGAGAATATATATCTCCTTTGCATAAAAAGGGACAAGAGAGAATGTAAGAATTATAGGAGAATTAGCCTGTTGAATATACATGCTAAAGCGTTATGTAGAATTATTTTGGGAAGTGTTTGCGATAGAGCAGAGAGACAGTGGAAGAATAACGAGGATCTAGGAAGGGAAGAGGATGGGTAGACCAAGTGTTCACACTGAAACATACAAGTGAACAATACTTAGATAAAGGTCAGGAACTGTTCGCATTAGGGAATTTATAAAAGGCATGTGATAGAGAAGGTAGAGAATTAATATGTCAGATGTTACAAATGTGTGTGAGATACGTGTTAGACTACTAAAAGCAGGAGATAATAATGAGGCTCAAGTTACAGTATATAGAAGAGAGGAGGATCATTTTCCTGTAAAATTAGGCCTTAGACAAGGATGTTGAATGTCATCATGGTTGTTTAACATATTTATAGATAGTAATGTAAAAGAGGTAAACTCTAGGGTTTTAGATAGAAATGTGTAATTAAAAGGTAATTGATAGGATACAAAGTTGGAGTTGTCGCATTTGCTCTTTGCCGATGACGCGGTAGTTTTTGGGAGATTCTGAAGAGAAATGCCAAAGGTTAGTGGAGGAATTCGGGAGACTATTCAAGAGAACGAAATTAAAAATAAATATAGAAAAGTGATGTGGGATGAATGTAACGAAAATACTAGTCACTGAAAGATTGGATTTCAGACTTGAGGAAGAGAATAGGGAGGATGAGAATGTATGAAGATACTTGGGAGCATACATGCCAGCAGACGGGTGTATGAAAAACGAGGTGAACCATTGGACAGACGAGAGGAAAAAGGTAGACTTTTTGAGGTATCTGTGAAAAGTAAGTCTATCCATGGAGGCAAAAAAAAAAGGGACACCACCTGAGCATAGTGGTACCAACTCATTTTTATAGGTATGAGGCAAGGGCTTTAAACGTTGCAGCAAATAGAAGGTAGGACGTAGTAGAGACATGTGTGAGAGCAATGATTGGAAGTGAATATTATTCAGAGAATTCAGAGAGTATGAATAGAAGACGATGTTGGGCTACATTAAGATATAATTCAGATGATTGAGGATGGTTGTTAAATTAATCTGATCATTTTGAGAGGATGGAGCAGAATAGAATGTCCAAGAAGGCGTATAATTCTGCAGTGAAGGGAATTTGGGGTCAGGGTCATCACAGAAAGGGTTGAAGGGAGGGAGAAAAAAAGGATTTTGATTGCTAAAAGCTTCAGCGTCCAGCAGATTTGCGTGTGCTAAAACAGAATGAATGAAAACGAGGGATTTTTTATGGATTAACGTGCTGTTGGAGTGCTAGCAAGGTGACATTTATTAAGGGATTCTGGAAAACTGGTTAGCCGGAGGTGGTAAGTATAGTGCCTGCACTCTGAACGAGAGTTCTTTGAACTGTGACGTCTGCCCACTTCTATTAAACCAGCTGTTAAGTGTGTCAAAGTTAATGTAATTTTTTTGGAGGGGAAGGGGGAAGGGGGAGGGGAAGGGGGAAGGGGGGAGGGGAAGGGGAAGTTAAAATATATTTTAATATCACGTATATATGTAGACATATAGACGCAGAAGAATATAATGATAGAAGAGCACTGCAGTAGTTCTACTGGCCCATGCTAGGTAGGTCTACTGGTCTATGCTAGGCAGGTCTACTAGCCTATGCTAGGCAGAACTACCGACTCGTGCTAGACAGAACTACCGACTCGTGCTAGACAGAACTACCGACTCGTGCTAGGCAGAATTACCGACTCGTGCTAGGCAGGTCTTACCCAACCATTCCCACTTATATGTTTGTTCAACTTGTTTATAATATCACAGAAATGCATTCTCTTCAACGACATTGCCAGCCACTTTGTTGCATTCATTTGCAATTCTATTTCCACACGCTCCTACTTTCCTACACCCTTTTTCAATAGGAATACTCAAACACACACACACACACACACACACACACACACACACACACACACACACTCACCACACACACACACACACACACACACACACACACACACACTCCCTCACTCACACACACACACACTCACGAAGTATGATAAAGCTCATGGAGCAGGAAGAGAGAGGACCTAGTAGCGATCAATGAAGCGGCGGGGCCACGAACTGAGTCTCGACCCCTGCAACCACAAATAGGTAAGTACAAATAGGTGAGTACACACACACACACACACACACACACACACACACACACACACACACACACACACACACACACACACACACACACACAACACACACACACACACACACACACACACAGACTTCTACCTACCAATATACATATACATTCCTGTATATACGAATATATGAATGCATTCAAAAATACGTGCATATATACCACGCCTGTATAAACACAGCAACAATTGAAACAGAAAACACTGATTATGATATACAAGAAACAGGAGAGTCTAGAATATCTTGCCAGGAAGTTGTCTTACACTTAACAGAGTTGAACACTTTCTACGATTCTTGATCCTCTGACACCTAGGCTCCCACTCTCACATTAGTACACTTACGAGTGCACACGAGACTCACTCGAACACACTGTTCGAGTGCAATCAACCTCTTGCACTGCAGTTGCATCGTGCATTTTTGTGCATTTTCGAATAGTTTTAGCAAATTTGTGTGCACTCTCGTTCACCTTCGTACGCTTTCATAAATATTCGTACACTTTCGTAGGTTAAAACATCAACTCAGACTATTCTATTTCAATCACACTTCATGTGTTCAATTAGCTATGATTGTCCCCACAATTAGGTGCTCTGACCAAGGTGACCTCGCGTAGGTGGAGGCCTGTAGATATACTCAGCTAAGTGAATGCATTTGGGTGTACTCACCCGGAAGAACTCACCTAGGTGTACTCACCCGGATGAATGCACCTAGGTGTACTCACCCGGATGAACCCACCTAGGTGCACTCACCCAGATGAACCCACCTAGGTGTACTCACTCGGATGAACCGACCTAGGTGTACTCACCCGGATGAACCCACCTAGGTGTACTCACCCGGATGAACCCACCTAGATGTACTCACCCGGATGAACCCACCTAGGTGTACTCACCCAGATGAACCCAGCTAGGTGTACTCACCCAGATGAACCCACCTAGGTGTACTCACCCAGATAAACCCACCTAGGTGTACTCACCCAGGTGAACCCAGCTAGGTGTACTCACCCAGATGAACCCACCTAGGTGTACTCACCCGGATGAACCCAGCTAGGTGTACTCACCCGGATGAACCCACCTAGGTGTACTCACCCAGATGAACCTACCTAGGTGTACTCACCCAGATGAACCCACCTAGGTGTACTCACCCAGATGAACCCACCTAGGTGTACTCACCCGGATGAACCCACCTAGGTGTACTCACCCGGATGAACCCACCTAGGTGTACTCACCCGGATGAACCCACCTAGGTGTACTCCCCCAGATGAACCCAGCTAGGTGCACTCACCCAGATGAACCCACCTAGGTGTACAAACTTAGATAAACCCACCTAGGTGTACTCACCCAGGTGAACCCAGCTAGGTGTACTCACCCAGATGAACCCACCTAGGTGTACTCACCCGGATGAACCCAGCTAGGTGTACTCACCCGGATGAACCCACCTAGATGTACTCACCCGGATGAACCCAGCTAGGTGTACTCACCCGGATGAACCCACCTAGGTGTACTCACCCAGATGAACCCACCTTGGTGTACTCATCCAGGTGAACCCAGCTAGGTGTACTCACCCGGATGAACCCAGCTAGGTGTACTCACCCGGATGAACCCACCTAGGTGTACTCACCCAGATGAACCCACCTAGGTGTACTCACCCGGATGAAACCAGCTAGGTGTACTCACCCAGATGAACCCACCTAGGTGTACTCACCCGGATGAACCCACCTAGGTGTACTCACCCAGATAAACCCACCTAGGTGTACTCACCCGGATGAACCCAGCTAGGTGTACTCACCCAGATGAACCCACCTAGGTGTACTCACCCGGATGAACCCACCTAGGTGTACTCACCCGGATGAACCCACCTAGGTGTACTCACCCAGGTGAACCCACCTAGGTGTACTCACCCAGATGAACCCACCTAGGTGTACTCACCCTGATGAACCCACCTAGGTGCACTCAATTAGTCTAGTTCAGGATAATAAATGTTTAACATTATTGGTTCTCTTTATTAAGAGAGGATAATAAGGATGCTTCTGCCTTGACCTTTATTGATGTGCAAAATAATTCAACTTCAGCTTCGTATGAATTTGGAATATCGATTATATTTTAAGATACAATATCTGAGGTTCATTGTTTTGGCTCATGTTTTTTTTATTGCTGGTAATGGTGATAATTGCCTTCAGTAATTTATTTGTTCTCTCTCCATCTCTCTTTATATATATATATATATATATATATATATATATATATATATATATATATATATATATATATATATATTTTATAAGTGCGGAAGTATCTGAATAACTGAACGTAAGGAGCTGTTCAGGAATAATAATAATAATAATAATAATAATAATACTGATTATAATAATAATAATAATTATTATTATTATTATCATCATCATCATTATTATTATTATAACCCGTGAAGGATATTTAAAAAAAGACCACTGTGATACTCCACAACTCCAAAAAAAAGGCAAAAAAAAATAAAACTTGTTATAATTGTTTTTGACAGGGCGGCCCCACGCGTGGTCACTCGAATTTTCAACTCGGTCGCAAAATTTCCACAACGCTTAATTTTTTTTATATATTACAGCTGTCAAATAAAAACGGAACTCTCAAACATGAAGTTAAAAATGCGTTATCTAGACACTGTTGGGGGTATCTTTTTTTTTCATACTTTGCGGGGGTCATATTTTATTATCTTTATTAGGGGTTAGAGGATAATGTTTGTGTTGGGGAGGGGTTAGGTTTGGTTAGGATAGGTTAGGTTAGGATAGGTTAGGTTAGGTTAGGTTAGGATAGGTTAGGTTAGGTTAGGTTAGGTTAGGATAGGTTAGGTTTGGTTAGGATAGGTTAGGTTAGGATAGGTTAGGTTAGGTTAGGTTAGGATAGGTTAGGTTAGGTTAGGTTAGGTTAGGATAGGTTAGGTTAGGTTAGGTTTGGTTAGGATAGGTTAAGTTAGGTTAGGTTAGGATAGGTTAGGTTAGGTTATTATAGGCTAGGTTAGGATAGGTTAGGTTAGGTTAGGTTAGGATAGGTTAGGTTAGGTTAGGTTAGGTTAGGATAGGTTAGGTTAGGTTAGGTTTGGTTAGGATAGGTTAAGTTAGGTTAGGTTAGGATAGGTTAGGTTAGGTTAGGTTAGGTTAGGTTAGGTTAGGTTAGGTTAGGTTAGGATAGGTTAGGTTAGGTTTGGTTAGGATAGGTTAGGTTAGGTTAGGTTAGGTTAGGATAGGTTAGGTTAGGTTAGATTAGGTTAGGTTAGGATAGGTTAGGTTAGGTTTGGTTAGGATAGGTTAGGTTAGATTAGGTTAGGTTTGGTTAAGTTAGGTTAGGTTTTTTTTAGGTTAGATTAGATTTGATTAGGATATCTTAGGTTAGGTTAGGTTAGGTTAGGTTTGGTTAGGTTAGGTTAGATTAGGTTAGGTTTGGTTAAGTTAGGTTAGGTTTTTTTTAGGTTAGATTAGATTTGATTAGGATATCTTAGGTTAGGTTAGGTTAGGTTTGGTTAGGTTAGGTTAGGTTAGATTTGGTTTGGTTAGGTAAGGGTAAGTTAGGTTTAATTAGATTTAATGAGGTTGGGAAAATTAAGGTGAAGTTTGCTTAGGTTAGATTCAATTAGGAAAGGTTAGGGTTAATTGGGTTAGGAGAGGTTAGGTTAGATTTGGTTAGGTTAGGCTAGGTTTGGACAGATTTATTTAGGTTAGTTTAAAGTAATCTTTATGAGAAATTGTGTTTGTATGTACTCACCTATTTGGGGTTGCAGGGGTCGAGTCGCTGCCCCTGTTCGTGTGTGTGTGTATGTGTGTATGTGTGCTACTGAAATGTATTTATTATTCTATTTTCCGTTCTATTAATTCTCCCATTAACCTCAACTCATCATCCCCAGAGAACGAATGGGGTCCGAACCGGCGCACTGGAGTTCACGAGGAGGCCAGAGACAGGACGATCAATCCTCCGCTCAGTAAAGCAAAAAAAAAAAAAAAAAAAAAGAGAGAATCGACATTGCGCATCTGCCCAGCATATTGTCTGCTTTTATGTCTAATTTTCTTGTTAGAAGACCTTGTGTTGTCCATGTTCTTGTGTATGACTTTTCTTTATTGTCTTTGCTGTTGTACAATGAAACACAAGTGTTGGTGGTGATTTGTGTGAGCAAGAAACAGCATGTAATTGTTTTTTTGTCATATCTTTTATTTTTATCAGTATTTCTTTCTGTCTGTTTCCCTCTCTCTCTCTCTCTCTCTCTCTCTCTCTCTCTCTCTCTCTCTCTCTCTCTCTTCTCTCTCTCTCTCTCTCTTCTTTTCCTCTTCTTCACAAACACACACACACACACATTTCTACCAATAAATCCTATAAAAATAATCTGAAAATAACCAATTACTTTACTCTTCTATTTCCAGTTCCTCCTCCTTTCATCACCTTCTCTCACGTCTCTACCAATCAATGGCATATAAAAAAAAGAGCAATAACACCTTCCACGACCTGCTTGCATCCTCCGTCACTCTTCCATTCCTCGGCATCCATCACGCAAATCCTGATACGATAGCACTGCAGCCGTGTAAATCAATATGAGGAATGTTGAGGCCCTGTCAGAAATCAACAGCAACAGCAGGACTGACGGGTTAAGAAAGGGTTTGGGGAAAGGGGGTTTAGCAGCGTCTCTCAAGGGTGTAAAGCCTCTTGGCTGTCAGGAGGAATGCTTGTGTGTGTGTGTGTGTGTGTGTGTGTGTGTGTGTGTGTGTGGGTGTGGGTGTGTGTGTGGGTGGGTGTGGGAGTGTGTGTGTGAAAGCGTTGGCGTTCGTGATTGTATATATGTGAGTGTTTTGATTGCTCCTAATGAAAACTTGCAACCTCTCTGCAATCAGCCTTCCTTCACTCACAGACCCTAAAAAAGATGCCTCCAAAGACTTTTCCCTCTCACAGCTCTGAAACTAGTCTTGATTCAAGCGACCTCAAAAGAAAAACACAGAAAATACATAGCTTTATCCCAAGCAGCAATAATCAACTGATATGAGCGATCGATATATATATCGAGGCTTCGTCTGGATACGCTAAATTAGATTTTGTTGAGAGGATCCACTTGAAGACGATGAAGGGAAGATGAGTGAAATAGTTTGGGCAGGATGGAGGGCAAGGGTGGTGGAGGGCAGACGGAGGGAGCTGGGAAAGAATGAGAAGGCGGGAGAGAGAGAGAGAGAGAGAGAGAGAGAGAGAGAGAGAGAGAGAGAGAGGAGAGAGAAGAGAGAGAGAGAGAGAGAGAGAATATTTTTCTTCTACAACCACACTATCTTGTTTTTATTTTATAAGACTTCATTTATTACTACGGTTCTGTTGAGAAATTTACAAGTACATTTACAATTAAGAGATGAAAATGTACAAGCTTCTCAGAGGCTGTGCAGAAACCAAGGCACTGCCCCTCTGGATCGCCACACGAAGCTGCTGGAAGAGAAAGGCGACAGTCCTTGGGATAACCATAATATTAATGATATTCATTATCGATGACGTTATATGCCGTCTCAGTATACAACTGAAGAAGCCTACTGTGCATGTGAAAGGCTGCTGCAATCTCTTGCACAAGTCTCATTCGTCATCAGCTCTTGGGCCTCTAGTAGTTTGGATGAGTTTGCAACCTACTTCTTTCAGGAAATTTGAGGGTCGCCAATATTACTGGGATTCACAAAATTCCCTGAAACAATTGTAACTCTGCATGCGTAAGCCAGTGGGTCGCGATATAACACGAATGATCAGTGAGATACGAACAGGAAGGTACAACCCATTTCAAGCTCACGGAAAAAACCCACAGCCACACTGTAAACTGAATACAAGAAAATATCCCACGCAAAACCACTTGCCACTTCAAAGGAAAAGTAAAACATTCAGCATTGATTGAATCCAGACCAAAATTTAAGCCATCAAAATGAGCATAAAATCCAGATGCTATTGCAACATTTGCAATAGAAAATAAAACACCAGGACCCAGCATAATAGAAATAGGTGGCTTTGAAAATAGGCTAGACAAATAAATGAGTGTTAATGACTGGGTTTGAGTGGGACGTGCCTAGCAGGATTCAATAAGGTTTCCTTAAGCTCAAAACCCTGAGTAGCTACAAGAATGGGTTGGACCGGTATTTGAGGGAGAGACTTTGGTTTTGAGATGGACCTGCCATGTATGGGGCGGTAGACCTCCTGCAGTGCCCCTCCGTTCTTATGGTAACACAGGCCAGCAGCTCTACTGCAGTGCTGCTTAGAACTCCAAATTCTGTGTCGTGTGAATAAAGATACAGAGTCTCAGTACATTTTCTGAACACGTACTGCCACTAGAGCCTTTTATATCAATGTGATACTGAAAACGTTGGTTTTAAATGGTGTGATCATAACGAAAAACTTTGAAAAAAGGACATATAAGTACGGTTCAGAACATTCATTAGGGGAACTGCTTCCCCTTGAGAGGCTTCATCAGTCCTAAATTGATGAAGCCTCTCGTGACTAAACGTTTCTTTTAATAAATGTCCCGAACTGTACCCAAGTGGTCTTTAAAACAGAGAAAACTGGAAATACAGTATATATAGCGGAGAGGTCAGCTGTGACCTAGAAACTTAGGCAGTGGTGAGATCTCAAGAAGAATGGGACAGTGTACATCAAGTATATCAACTGAGAGGGGCTATCTATTTCTATATAAATCTGGAACTATCGTGTATTATCTAGATGTTTGTGGCAATGATAGCAAAATAAAGATTTAATGTCACCTGAAGGATGTGGTCCTGATTAGGAAGGATCATTCAGGCTAGATATTTAGAGACACTAAAGCTTCCGAATGCTTAAGTGATAGTGCCACGGCTATCGTTATCGTTGAAACTCCTTTTCACGCCGTTTGATCCTTTATATCCTGCTATAACTTGTGCATCCCGCTGAAGAGGACTTGAGTTGGAGACCGGACCACAGTCAATATCTTTTGTGTGTTTTCTACTCTACATGAGGGTTTTTCATCAAGATTAAGAAGTGCAATTGCACTCCAGCTACCATCATCAATAATATGCACACCAATAGCAAAGAGGCGATCTCAACAATGTAACACACTCCGCTAGGGGATGGAAAACACTAGCTAGTGTTTTCCATAGTGGTTTTCCATCCCTAGTGGCTTGCCATTTAAGAAATATATAGGGAACCTTATATGTATAGTTGATCCCGTGTATCAGAAATCTTCCCTATGATGATACACTTAGGGCCTTAAATGTGCACTCTCTAGAAAGACGTAGAATTAGGGAGGATATGATTGAGGTGTATGAATGAAAAACAGGAATAAATAAAGGGGATGTAAATAGCGTGCTTAAAAAATATCTAGCCATGACAGGACTCGCAGCAATGGTTTTAAGTTGGAAAAATTCAGATTCAGGAAGGATATAGGAAAGCACTGGTTTGGTAATTGAGTTGTGGATGAGTGCAACAAACTCCCGAGTACCGTCATAGAAGCTGAAGCGTTGTGTAGTTTTAAAAACTAGGTGGGTGTGAGTTGGACGTGACTAGCCTGTGCTGGTGGGTCTGATGCCGTGCTTCTTCCTTAAATGGATGTGACCTGGACCTGACTAGGTTGGGTCAGTGGCATAAGCCGGTAGGCGACTTGGACTTGCCTTGCATGGGCCAGTAGGCCTGCTTCAGTGTTTTTTCTTTCTTATGTTCTTTTGTATAATACTTTTATAATAATATATAATATATATATATATATATATATATATATATATATATATATATATATATATATATATATATATATATATATATATATATATTAATATTAATATTATATATATATATATATATATATATATATATATTAATATTAATATTATATATATATATATATATATATATATATATATATATATATATATATATATATTATATATGTAACCACGAACGAGTGGTATTGATCATTAACAACACTGCACTAGCCAAGGACTCGAACCCATGTTGTACTGGCCCGTCTCATGGTGAGCCAGAACTACATGACGCCTTAAACCACATGACCACCCAATCATACAAGAATGGCGCAGCCAGCAGAGCTAGCTGTTTTACCGCCATCCGAGGACATACGGTGTTGTGGGAGGTGTGTTGTGGTCATGTGGTTTTAGGCGTCATGTAGTTCTGGCTCACCATGAGGCGGGCTAGTACAACATGGGTTCGAGTCCTTGGCTAGCGCAGTGTTGGTAATGTTTAACAGATTCATAATTGACCTGACTCTTAATAGAGTTAAATCAGAAATCTGTTCTTATATGTCAAAATAAGCACCGAGTTGGAAAATCGGATTCATTATAACTAGAGATAGCGTTACACACACACATACAACACACACACACACACACACACACACACACACACACACACACACACACACACACACACACACATACATCAAGAAACTATGACAAAAATCTTCAATATATCACAGTAAACAAGCTCAATATGTGTCTCAAAACACCTATTGTATTAGTTTGAGAGCAAGGCCAGAGTGGAAGTCCTGTAGGACGGTATCCTTGGCATATTACCATGTAAAGGGATGCTGCCGCCTCCAGAGGATTGACATCAGTGCCGACCAATACCACGGCTCGATTAGACGCTCGTTGCTCGATTGGCAGCGGCTTCAGCTCACACACTGAGGGGACCGGAGTTAGATCACCGGACGCTAGGAATGTTTCGTCACACCGGCCGCCCCCTCTTCACTAAGCAGTTAGTAGGTACTTGGGTGTTAGCCGACTGGTATGCGTCGCATCCTGGGAAAGAGGGTTAAAATATATCAATGGAAATATGCTATACAGTCTGATGACTTGGTTTTACAGGGTTAACCTGTCTTACGAAGCCTCGGAGTTGATAATCCGGACACAATCCTCTTCAACACCTCCTCTGGAAAGGTAAACTGTGCCTCAGTACCTTAAAAATTCTATTGTATTATAATCTTGAAATAATATGTGACGTGGTAAAACATTCTTTGATTGTGACCTGGTTGCATACCAATAGAACATGACCTGGTTTCATACTTCTAGACTGTAGCCTGGCTGCATACTACTAGACTGTGACCTGGCTGAATGCTGCTAGACTGTGACCTGGCTGCATACTACTAGACTGTGACCTGGCTGCATACTACTAGACTGTGACCTGGCTGCATGCTGCTAGGCTGTGATCTTGATGCATACTGCTAGACTGTGACCTGGCTGAATACTGCTGGACTGTGACCTGGTTGCATATTGCTAGGCTGTGATCTTGATGCATACTCTTAGACTGTGACCTGGCTGCATACTGCTGGAGTGTGACCTGGTTGCATACTGCTATACTGTGACCTGACTGCATACTGCTAGACTGTGAGACTGTCTTCGTCAGGAAGACTCACAGAAGATCTGTTACGCTTGGGAGCGCTGCTACAGGACCCCCGGGAAGACTCTGTAATGAATATAGGAATACCTGTCCCACTACAGGCAGGGTGGTGGTGGGATACATACTGGGAGAATCGTGCTCTGCATGGAGGGATACCTGGCACACCTGATCACCTCACTCTAAATAACTTACTGGTGACAGTGCTGAAGAACAAGCTTTTATTGAAGATGTATGTTGTAGAACAAACATTTATTGACGAATTACGTTTTTATTGACGAATTACGTTTTTTATTGAATTACGTTTTTAGTGACGAATTACGTTTTTATTGATGAATAAAAGTTATAAGCCACGGCAAGAGGCCTAGGAGAAGTAAAGATAATAACCGTGGAAAGGCGGAGGAGGAGACATGGTCACGACGTGGTTGATACTTAGAGGTATTTGTGAGATGGAAAATAAAAAGAGTGCTTGCACGGGGAGGAACTGTGCTGAGGGGACACAAATGGAAACTGGACGCATGAATAAACTGTTGAGATATAAGGATTTTGTTTGAAGGAAGGGAGGGAGAGAGGGAGGCAGGGAGGGAGAGAGGGAGGCAGGGAGGGAGAGAGAGAGAGAGGGAGGGAGGGAGGGAGGGAGGGAGGAAGGTAGGTGAGTGAAGGGCAGAAAGCACGGTGAACTGACTCTATATGCATGAATTAAAATGTAAATAAGACGTATAAAACAAGCTTTGGGGGTGAAGAAAAGAGGCCCAGGAGCTGGAGCTCGATTACTGAAAATACATATGAATACAAACACACACACAAACACACATTGCAAGGAATAGATAAGGTGGACAGAGACAAGATGTTCCAGAGAGGGGACACAGAAACAAGGGGTCACAGTTGAAAGTTGAAGACTCCTATGAGTCAAAGGGATGTTAGGAAGTATTTCTTCAGTCATAGAGTTGTCAGGAAGTGGAATAGCCTAGAAAGTGACGTAGTGGAGGCAGGAACCATACATAGTTTTAAGACGAGGTTTGATAAAGCTCATGGAGCATGGAGAGAGAGGACCTAGTAGCAATAAGTGAAGAGGCGGGGCCAGGAGCTATGACTCGACCCCTGCAACCACAACTAGGTGAGTACAACTAGGTGATTACACACACACACACACACACACACACACACACACACACACACACAAAATATACATATATATATATATATATATATATATATATATATATATATATATATATATATATATATATATATATATATATATATACATATATTTATCTACACGTGTCAAATTCGCTTGTCTATCGACAAGTGCATTTGAAAGCTGGCAACTAACTGAAGTCTGCCCACGTGGAACATTAAAAAAAACTAAAACTAACATAAAATGTTATTTCATTGCATATTTCGACAATTTAGAGCAGAGTGAAACATTTTCTAACATACCTCATATTTTAGCTCAAAAAAACAAATTATCACAGAAGTAATGTTTTCGTAATAGTGTCAACACACCGATGCTCAAACAGAATATCAAAAAGAAAAAATGACGAATTAGGTACGAGACCAGGATTGATCTGACTGAGAGATTAGACAAGTGTACAGAATCAAACAGAGATCATGAGTTACTGTGAAAGATATTCATATTATAAATATGCATGTGTGTTTTTATGTACACAAATCAGAGATCAAAGGCACTGAATATGTTAGGTGTGAAATCAGGAATACTGTATCAAGGGTAGGTATTATGTCTCGTAGGAGAAATCAGCGAGATATCAAGGACATTGTTACGTGGGGGAAATAAGGGAGATATCAAGGACAGACATTATGTTACGTGGGGAAATCTGGGAGATATCGAGAGCACACGAAATGTAGCATAGGAAACCAGAGCAGTGCTTCCAGAGCAGTGCTTCCAGAGCAGTGCTTCCAGAGCAGTGCTTCCAGAGCAGTGCTTCCAGAGCAGTGCTTCAGAGTGAGACGAGCTGATGCTGTTCACCAGAGTCAGCATCATCTCCCTAGACAACTAAATTATTATCCATCAACCTTTGTTATTAAATTCACTTGTGTTAGCATCATACATCCCTATTCCCTTTAAATGCATTTATTCAACTTAAGTTGCTTGATCGATCCTTGATGGACAAGTGACGTGTGCAACACCGGGATATTTGCGGAAACCTCTGGCCTACACAACAGGCTTCCACACTCGATGACAAGTGACACTTGTAATAATAGAAAGAGTTTTGACGGACTGATCCCGTCGGATCCACTTCTGGTGTCTCAGGTGTTGCATTCGTCTGTATTGGACTGAAGAAGCCTGCTGTGGAGGCGAAACGTTTCGTCAAGAAAGATACCCAAGTGTCTACATGTGTCTTGTGATGTACTGTTTTGAAAACAGGTAAGATGAAGAATGAGAGTTGAAGAAGGAGAGTGAGGTAATCAGTCCCTCATCTTGCATCGTTCTTCTCACTTTTGGACTGAAGAAACCACTGAGGGATCCTCGCCATGCAGGACCCCATCGTGTAGCAGTGGACGAGTGTGTCAAGATGACCTTAATTAACCATATCTCTTCCCATCTATCCCATTCTTGTGAGTCGTCTTACTAGTTCTCATCTTCCTCCTCCTTTCTCCTCTGCCTCTTCATTCTCCTCCTCCTCCTCTTTCTCCAGTTAATTCTAATCTTCCTTCTCATTTTTTTCCTACTCTTCTCTTTTAATTTCCTTTCCTCGGGAGATGACGATACGGGAAGTGTTAAATTATTCCATCATACGTCCCGATAATAACCTTCTTCTCTTCCTCCTCCTGCTCATTACCTTCTTCATCCATTCTTATCTCCTTCTCCTCCTACTTCCCTTCCTCCCCCCATCATCACCTCTTAATCCTCTCCCTATCCATGTACCAAAACTGCGATGATCCTAGCAAACTTAGGAAAATGTCCCTGGCTGAAACTTCCCATAGTCTATGAATTACCTCTGTCTCTCTCTCTCTCCTCTCTCTCTCTCTCTCTCTCTCTCTCTCTCTCTCTCTCTCTCTCTCTCTCTCTCTCTCTCTCTCTCTCTCTCTCTCTCTCCCTAGAAGGTGAAAATGAACTCAAGTAGTATCAAAGGTCAGTCTCCTAATAGTTATTCCTCTGTTTTCCTTGACACAGACCACAACTCAGAGCTTCTACTTGTTTGTTCGTTTGTTTCCCTGTTTGTGCGCACGTGGCGCCGCGCTGTTATTCTTTATCACTGTTGTTGTGGCCAACGTAATTCATATTAGGTATAATATCTTTGCTTTCCGTAATATTCGTATTTATTTCGTTGAAGTTGTACCTTGAAAAATCGGTTTAACTATTACTGCTGCTGCTGATGCTGATGCTTCCCCTCTTTCTCCTCTTCCTCCTCCTTGTCTTTCTCCTCTTCCTCCTGTTACTCCTCCTACCTGTTGCTGCTCCTGCAGCTACTCCTTCTCTTCCTCTTCCTCATTCTCCTTCTACTCCTTTTCCTTCTCTACCTCCTCCCAAGAAAAATAATAAGAATAATACATATATCCAGATACCAACACTATTATATTATTATTATTAATATTTATTATTATTATTATTATTTATTATTATTATTATTATTATTATTATTATTATTTTTATTATTATTATTATTATTATTATTATTATTATTATTATTATTATTATTATTATTATTATTATTATTATTATTATTTCCCGTTACAAAGATAACCTTTAATCAGCCAACCTCTGGACCAGGATGTTCAGTTTACAAAAAATATCCGGGTTTCCTCAAGAAAGCATTTTTGCCTTACTTAATTAGCGGGTCAGCAGGGAACGTCAGGAAGCTGACGCATTGAGTCGACGTGAGACGCGGAGGCAGATGGATAGGGAGACGTATATGGTACGTCAGGAGAGAGACGTGGAGGACAGGAGGAATAAGGGTAAATATAATAAGCAGATATTATTAAAGAAATAATAATAATAATAATAATAATAATAATAATAATAATAATAATAATAATAATAATAATAATAATAATAATAATAATAATAATAATAATAATAATAATAATAATAATAATAATAATAATAATAATAATAATTAAGCAAGGAGGAGGAAGAAGTGAAAAGGGAAACAGGAAGGAAAAAAAGGAAATGGAAAAGGCAGAAGAAAAACAAAAAAACATGAAAAAGAAGAAAATTGGTAGCAGTAATAACAAAAATATTAATGTGACAAGGTAGAAAGGGAGAGAGAGAAAGAGAAAGAGAGAATAAGTAAGAATAAAGGAAAGAGATGTGAGCTAGCTTCCTCACAACATTCCCCAGGACAATTCTTAGACTTGAGAAGAAGCAGACCAATTTTCTTTATTTTCTCTTATCCTTCCTGCCCACTTTTCTTCCTTCCTTCCTTCCTACTTTCCTTCCTTCCTTTCCACCTTTCTCCTTCCTTCTCTCCACTTCCTTTCTAATGCAGTGTTTCTTTCTGTCGTTCCTTTCTTCCCACCTCTCTCCTTCTTTCCCACTTCCTTCCTTCCTTCCGACATTCTCTCTCCTTTCTTCCAGCATTTTTTCCTGCCTTCCTACCCACCTTCTCCCTATCTTCCTCCCATCTCCCTCCCCCACCGTCTCTATTCACAGCACACAAAGAACGTTACAACCATTTCATACATAATATACACAATACTTAAGTCTAACAACAATTGTAAGTATATAAATATATATATATATATATATATATATATATATATATATATATATATATATATATATATATATATATATATATATATATATATATACTCAGGTGCTGAGGGAACCTTGATGATCCTCTCAGAGGAAGATTAAGAGAGTCTGGCGTCCTTAATTAATCCTGTCTTGACATTGCATCATACACGTAAAGAAAATGATGATAAAATATTATTGTTTTGCAACCTTTTTTTTGTATTTATACTCAGATATGCGAATAATGTTATTTGTTTGCAATATATATATATATATATATATATATATATATATGCCACATTCTTGCTAATATCTCGAACTCCGTATTAACAAGGGAAGAAAGGCTAGAAGCCACTATTTAGAGAGAATCGGTAGACAGATAGGAGCTGTTAAAAGAAAGTTTCCAGAGTGAGGAGCACTCAGGATAAAGAGAGGTCTCTTTTCTTGTGTCCTTGCTTCTTCCAGCACAGCAGCTGGTGCAACAATGGAGCAATCCAGTCTAGACTGATTTTAAGCCTTCGCTGCAGCTGATACTGGTGTTGGCATTGTGAGAGGTCTCCACGAATTAGTGCCACTAGCGAAACTGGGGTCGCGCACACAACAAGGATTACATGGATGCTCTGGATGACCATTTTAATGAATACTGCAATGAAAGTTTGGAAGTCTTGGAAGGCACGCTGAGAGGATGTACGTCTTGAAGTCTTATTCGCACCTACTGAGTGTTACCCAGAGAAAGATTAAGGTTAGGAAGTGTGTCGTACTCAGTTTGGTGATGTTAAAACAATGTCAGTAAAAAAAGGTTAGCTTACATATAAATATTAAGAGAGGGGAAAAAAAGGAATTGTGGGCATAAATGACTCCAACCGAGCGTTTCTATATCTTACAATACACTTCAGATACCAGAGTGCTGAAGATCCCTTCCTATGGAATAAACCTCATAACCTCCCAGTCCTCAGACGCCACAGGATCACTATGATCCAGCTCTTCCTATAAATATTATTATCATTTATTACTTGTTCAGAGAGGCAATGTCTTTTAAAAACGGATTGATCGCATTAGTCACTTGAAGCACCGACGAGATTACAGTGAGCGAGTCAGTGAGTTGCACACTCGTTGCAACCAGGCCGTCACTTGATCAGTGAAGTGTTGCATGCAGGAAACCACTGCACACTGTGATGGATTTAGAGAAAGAGTTAGATTCCATTTAGGTTAATTGATTTCCCTGACGCCCTCCAACAGAAATTCTAAAAAGCTTGCTAGAGTGTCAGCAAGAACTGGATAAACACAAGATAAGAAAAATAATTGAACACACACACACAAACACACACACACACACACACACACACACACACACACACACACACACACACACATATATATATATATATATATATCTAGGTAGTAGGTTGGTAGACAGCAACCACCCAGGGAGGTACTACCGTCCTGCCAAGTGAGTGTAAAACGAAAGCCTGTAATTTTTTTACATGATGGTAGGATTGCTGGTGTCTTTTTTCTGTCTCATAAACATGAAAGATTTCAGGTATGACTTGTTACTTCTGCTTACACTTAGGTCACACTACACATTCATGTACACGCATATATATACACACCCTTCTGGGTTTTCTTCTATTTTCTTACTAGTTTTTGTTCTTATTTCCTCTTATCTCCATGGGGAAGTGGAACAGAATTATATATATATATATATATATATATATATATATATATATATATATATATATATATATATATATATATATATATATATATATATATATATATATATATATATATATATATATATATATGTTTCTTTCAACACGTCGGCCGTTTTCCACCGAGGCAGGGTGGCCCAAAAGGAAAAACGAAAGGGGTTACTAGCCCCTTGCTCCCGGCATTTTAGTCGCCTCTTACGACACGCATGGCTTACGGAGGAAGAATTCTGTTCCCCTTCCCCATGGAGATAAGAGGAAATAAGAACAATAACTAGTAAGAAAATAGAAGAAAACCCAGAGGGGTGTGTATATATATGCTTGTACATGAATGTGTAGTGTGACCTCAGTGTAAGCAGATACGATCACAGTAAGCAGGTGATATCATAATATGCATAACAACCATTGTGAAAAAACAGTGAAATTCCAAGCACTTTCGTGACTTCTCACATGTCCAGGTCCAGTGCTGTACCAATGTACCAGTTTCTAATATAAAATATATAAGCATTATGTGTGAAAACAACATGATATAAAATAACTTAATAGATAAATATCCGAACCAATAAATATATATATATAAATAAACTACAAATTAATAAATATTTAAAATAGAATACACTAACTAGAAAATAAATGAACATTTATAACTTACTGGAGGGCGAGATAGTGAAACGTGGCGTTCTCTGAACGTAGACTTTCTCAGCTTGCCTTTGACCTCCAATTTTCATGATTTTTCATGGTGAAGCGGATTTAATGCTTTCGAGGCTTTGAGGTTCTATGAATTCTGTTGTTCTCGTATCTAATTAGTATGTCGAGTACAAGAATTTAATAGAGTGGCAAAGGAAATTCATACAGTGTTAATTAACCCTCTTGTCTTCAACCTTGTCAGTACACACACAACCCGCACATAGAAGAGAGGAGCTTACGTTGACGTTTCGGTCCGACTTTGACCATTTACAAAGTCACACTAACACAAAGAACAGGTGGAAAGGGTTATATATAGGCTACTTCCACTATTACTCCTCCACCACTTTCTTGTGCCCTTCCCTGTCTGCTGGCCTATATATAACCCCGTCCACCTGGTCTTTGTGTTAGTGTGACTTTGTAAATGGTCCAAGTCGGACCGAAACGTCGTCGTAAGCTCCTCTCTCCTATGTGCGGGTTGTTTGTGTATTGTTCCAGTCACGGTATTGTGCCTTTTTTTGTTAACCTTGTCAGTGTCTGTGAGGACTAATTTCTGTATGTCTGGAATATACCTGGAGAGGGTTTTTGGGGTCAACGCCCCTGCGGCCCAGTCTGTGACCAGGCCTCATGGTGGTTCAGGGCCTGAACAACCAGGTTGTTACTGTTGGCCGCACGCAACCCGACGTACGAACCACAGCCCGGCTGGTCAGGTACTGACTTTAGATGCCTGTCCAGCGCCTACCTAATATTGGTCTTAACTGGCAGCTGTGTCTTTCCAGAAACCCGAATTCAAAACCACTTGCCGGATCTCATTCGTGTAGGATTCCATTCGTGTAGGGAATCACTATCAGGATCTCATTTGTGTAGCATCTCATATTTAAGATCCCATTCGTATTGGATCTCATTCTTAAGTTCCCACTCTTATAGTCTCATTCTTATGATCCCATTCGTGTAACATCTCGCTCTTACGATCTCATTCTTGTATTTTTCTTTAAGTGTTGTGGAAGATGAGGTGAAACGCGTTGAACTCTACGGTCACAACGCACCGGATTTCACTATCTCTGCTCCTTGCGTTACTTCAACGAACATATTAATTAATCAGTTGATTTGCGTATTTACTAATTCGTATAGTTGCTTCATTTTTTCTAATGGTTACTGATAATTTCAATAATAATAATGCCATTATTTTTATTGGATGTATTAATTGTCATCTTGCTAATTATATTTCTGTTACTCTGTAAATTCAGTGTATAAATTATTCATTCATAGCTACTTTTCACAAAGCGTTTTTTACAAGTGAAGCTAAGCACTATCTCAAATGCATTACAAATCCTTGAGATCCACTTATCTGGAAGCAAACAATAGGTTATCCCCCCCATACAAGTTATCAGAACGCCGCAACCTAAGAGGTGGCGTGAAACAGTGCCTATTTATCTAACAAGTTATCTTCCCGTCTTAACAAGTGGAGTACCACTTGTTACCTTCCTACTCCTCCAGTTCCATCCCTGTTAACTACACATCCACATACGGAGGAGCAGCAGCTAATCATAGAATAAAACAGTTGTTTCATATAAATAGTGAATATATAAATTCACAAAAATAGCTAAACTCACATTGGGTGATTTAGCTTATCTCTGAATATTATAAATGATGGAGTTTGATGAAATAGAAATATTAAATGACTCTGTTGCTCATACTGTTCACTTATTAAGCTAAGGACATAAAAATTACAGCACATAATTAAGTATAATTAAAAAAAAATTATATATCAGACATCCTGAGAGGAGAAAATAATTAAAATAAATTATTATTATAATATGATTAAATAATATAAGCAATGATGTATATAGCTCAACTGTGTAATTAAACAAATACATTTAATCATTTGCGTGGAATAGTACTTATTTAATTTAGAGTAAAAATACACAGTGGAGACTCATACGAGTCTTGCCAATAAGAAGTCATCAAGGAGGTATGAAATAATTAGTAAGTTGGTGATTAGCTATGTGTATGAGTATAAAGGAGAGTCTTCTCTTTTAACCAACTCGAGGACCAGGAGTGACGACCTCGTTGGCCGGTGTCAGGAACCCCTGCAACACCCTACTCAAACAATAAGCATGGAAAAAATAAAGGTTTATCTGGAAAGTCCAACGTAAAGCCACACTTTACATGTTGCACACACACACACACACACACACACACACACACACACACACACACACACACGACAAGCTGGACATCTGGTCTAGCAACTGGCTTCTCGAATTTAATCCCACCAAATGCAAAGTCATGAAGATCGGAGAATGGCAAAGAAGACCGCAGACAGAGTACAGGCTAGGTGGACAAAGGCTACAAACCTCGTTAAAGGAGAAAGACCTTGGGGTGAGTATAACACCAAGCACGTCTCCAGAAGCACAGTCTGAAACCCACACCTGGTCAAGCACGTCAAGAAATTAGAGAAAGTACAAAGGTTTGCGACAAGGTTAGTTCCACAGCTCAGGGGACTGTCCTACGAAGAAAGGTTGAGGGAAATAGGACTAACAACACTGGAGGACAGAAGGGTTAGAGGTGACATGATAACGACATACAAAATACTGCAGGGAATCGACAAAGTAGATAGTGACAGGATGTTCGAGAGAGGAAACACAGAAACAAGGGGACACAACTGGAAGCTGAAGACTCAGATGAGTCAAAGGGATGTTAGGAAGCATTTCTTCAGCCATAGAGTAGTCAGGAAGTGGAATAGTCTAGAGAAAGATATAGTGGAGGCAGGAACCATACATAGCTTTAAGAGAAGGTATGATAAAGCTCATGGAACAGGGAGAGAAGAGACCCAGTAGCGGACAGTGAAGAGGCGGGGCCAGGAGCTGAGTCTCGACCTCTGCAACTACAATTAGGTGAGTACACACACACACACCAACTTAACAGAGGGAAAAACACTGAACTTCTGCTTACAGACTGGATTTCTTCAACAGCTTTCCTAATCATGTCATTACGATCTACGAGCTGTGACGAGGATGATCTTCCAGCAATAAACCCACTTAAACTTACACTGTGTAGGTCATACTTTACCATGAAATTTGTAATTTGGAGTGGCAGCATACTTACCAATATAGATGATGTGTGATATTAGTGCTACTGCTCTGTAGTGCTACTGCTCTGTAGTGCTACTGCTCTGTAGTGCTACTGCTCTGTAGTACTGTTGCTCTGTAGTGCTACTGCTCTGCAATTGTATCTCTTGTGTTCTGCCTAGATCTAAATTTTTCTCTGAATAATACTGACTTCTCGGACTAGTAATAAATCCCATTTCTTTTATAGAGAATTTCACGAACCATGCCCAGCTGCTGCTCCTGGGGATGTGTTATATATTCCCCATTTTAATTCTGAGTGAATTTGGCCTATGTCACATACATGATTTACAGAAAGGACAGAAGTAACAAAAAACCTACCTGGATCCTGAACTTTCCTGACGTTTAGTGGATTGCTGAACATTAATTCACTTCGGACACTCAAAATTTCGCTAATTTCATTTCATTTGTTTTGTAATACGTAGTTGTATTGAAAAGCGGTTTTGTCTTGATTTTTGTGCAGATCGTACAAATATTTAGGATTTATTGCAATTTTGTTTCTTCCTTCTGGAGTGAATGTTTTAGTATTTAGTCTCGTTGGAGATTCTCTTTCCTCTGTCGTGACTAACCTCGTATACTTGTTTTGCTGGCAGTTCTGTAACTCATTTTTTTCTGTGTATTCTTCGACTTTCACTTTCAGTATCTTATGTTGCATGCTGTCTCAGCATGGACATATTTTATTCAGACCTTGAATGCTTCTATATACGGGTTCTCCGTGCACTGGAGCTGGTTAAGTGCACCTCGTGCAATGGAGGTAGTTATGGGCACTTCTCCATGCACTGTTGATGGTTGAGGGCACTTCTCCGTGCACTGAAAGTGATTAGGTGCACTTCTACGTACACTGAAGGTTGTTAAGGGCGCTTATCCATGCGCTGGAGGTGGTTAAGGGCAGTTATCCATGCGCTAGAGGTGGTTAAGGGTAGTTATCCATGCGCTAGAGGTGGTTAATGGCTCTCACAGAGTTTCCCTGGAATATTTCTTTTTTCTTTAATTTGCCTCATTCATTCCTCCGAATTGTTGCAGTTAAACTTACTTAAAACCGGAGCGCCACGAGTGTCAGTCCTGGAACTGGTGTTCTTAAAACCGGAGCGCCACGAGTGTCAGTCCTGGAACTGGTGTTCTTAAAACCGGAGCGCCACGAGTGTCAGTCCTGGAACTGGTGTTCTTAAAACCGGAGCGCCACGAGTGTCAGTCCTGGAACTGGTGTT
Source organism: Cherax destructor (assembly GCA_009830355.1). Lineage (NCBI taxonomy): Eukaryota > Metazoa > Arthropoda > Malacostraca > Decapoda > Parastacidae > Cherax > Cherax destructor. The sequence goes on from WNWK01000039.1 coordinate 936,867, forward strand.
GATATCGATATTCTTAAACGATCTGGAAAACGAGTCGTGATGTACAGCAAAATCGGACACGGAAAGGTACACAGAAAATTTGTGAGGACATTCGAGAAATTGTTTTCACGTACGTCTGAGAAATTGTAAGTTGTAAATACTTGATTAGAGAACTGAAAGACAGGTAACAGCGATCTATATATATATTTCGTCCTCAGAAAGATGCTGAAAAAGTCCTACACGTGGAGTGATCTATTTCTACCTGGTTATCAGCTTTCCCCTGCATGTGCCTTACCGTTTTTAATATCTGAGGAATTATATTAACATTCTGAAGTTAGCCCAACAACGCGAGCGAAGATAATGCCAAAACTAAAAAACATATATTGTGAATTTCAGTAGAAGAGATATATTTATTCAATGTTACAAAGCGAACACTAAGAAGAGAATTAGTGCAAGTTTTTACTCTGATCTCAAGACATGACAAGTCCAATATTATACAATATGTGTGTGTGTGTGTGTGTGTGTGTGTGTGTGTGTGTGTGTGTGTGTGTGTGTGTGTGTGTGTGTGTGTGTGTGTGTGTGTGTGTGTGTGTGTGTGTGTGTGTGTGTGTGTGTGTGTGTGTGTGTGTGTGTGTGTGTGTGTGTGTGTGTGTGTGTGTGTGTGTGTGTGTGTGTGTGTGTGTGTGTGTGCGCATGTGTGTGTGTGTGTGTCTGGTTTTTAGTACATGACGTGCTGTTGGAGTGTGAGCAAGGTAACATTTATGAAGGGATTCAGGGAAACCAGCAGGCCGGACTTGAGTCCTGGAGATGGGAAGTACAGTGCCGGCACTCTGAAGGAGGGGTGTTAATGTTGCAGTTTTATAACTGTAGTGTAAACGCGCCTCTGGCAAGACAGTGATGGAGTGAATGATGGTGGTGAAAGTTTTTCTTTTTCGGGCCACCCTGCTTTAGTGGGAGACGGCCGGGTACAGAAGTGACACACTCGACATAGCAGAACCAGTGACAAGATAAAGACGAGGCGATCAGTCCCTCAACCATGTAGTAGTAGTAGTTTTGAAGTAATCAGTCCCTGAGCCTTGAGTAGCTTTTAGCTCCACAGCTTTATCTGTAGCTTCTAAGAGAATAAAGCCTATTATACTAGAGCCAGAAGATTTTTGTATTTTTTTCGGTCTCAGTTGAGGCCATCTTCAAAAGACCGAAGCAAAAATATATAGAAAATCTCAAGTATTAGTTACTGAAATTCATTTTTGGTCTTGGAATATATACTCTTTATGCGCTCAAAATAAGCTATGAATATAGTCAATAAAATATACAAAAGGTGTTTGACGGGCACTCATACGGTGACAGGTGCCACACAGCACACGTAGTTATGGAAGCTGTGCTGTGGACACAACAGAGGCCTGGTCATGGAAAGGTCCGCGGGGGCGTTGACCCCCGGGAACACCCTCCAGGTAGACAGCTGTGTTGTGCCCGCCGAACTTCCCCTCAACTTCTCCCTCGCGCAAATTTGTTATGTAGTGGGAGAAGCGCCAGTGACGCTACTTTTGAAGGTCGATAATACACTGAGAGGTGCATTTCACCCTATGTGTGTATACCATGAAGGTCGCTTATACATTGAAAGGTGTATGTCTTTCATACACTGACAGGTGTATGTCTTTCAGTATGCTCACTGAGAGGTGTATTTCTCCCGGCGTGTGTATATGCAATGCTAAGTACACACTCGACAAATATTGTTGTACCACCGCCAAATTGCAAATGATTTTCCAGTAACACATTATAAAGTGTAAGAAAAAAAGTTTCACCCATTTTGAAATGTTCAATCACATTTCCGTGTAATTTGATTCCCAGTGTTAGTCGGTTAGACACGGAATCAGAACACTATTTTAAAGTGACTCAAGTCCATTTCTTGACCCCGGATTCATTTCATTCCGGCAATTTTCCAGTGGACTCAGGTGAGGGCTGATCCTATCCCACTGGATGAAATTGATATCGTTCTCTTGCAACCATTTCTTGACCTGTTTTGACACTATCGTGTTTAATAAGTGTGTGTGTGTTTTGTTGTGAATCAGTGGAATGTGATTAAATGGTCCTTAAGCAAATCATGTTAGGCATCGTAGGTATATGTATTTTCAGTGTATACGTACTGTATGTACATGTATGTTCAATCTATACCTACTTAAGCCCTAATTAAGGGCTTAAAGTAATCCTGATTAATATTATCCAATTCACCCGGAGACTGGCGATAATGATCTCTAGTAATCAAAGCCTCTAAAGCAAGAAGATGAAGCCGATTAATTTTGCAGCACCAGTCACACGTCTTCTCAGTGACCAACACCAGCAACACAACTGGTCAGTGACCAACACCAGCAACACAACTGGTCAGTGACCAACACCAGCAACACAACTCGTCAGTGACCAACAACACATCTCGTCAGTGACCAACAACACATCTCGTCAGTGACCAGCGCTACTGACAGGTTAGAGAAAGTAGTGTAATCTACAGTAGACAATAACAAGGAACTGATCAGTTAGATGTATGAAATACACCTGAGTGATATTTTAATTAAACGACGTTTCGCCTATAAGTCGCGTACACTTAATAAGAAAGTAGATGAATGGTTCAGAGAACCTACAGGATGTAGATGAATGTCTGACACAGCAACAGCTTGGGATCTTGATACAAACGAATTCTTCTACACTTGTCCAACCTTTGGACGAAGACCTACTTAGAATAGTGGATGGTACTACTATGACCCCGCCTCCTCCTGCTTCATCTCACCTGATTACAGCATATAAGCCACCTCTACGGCCTTGTGCTACACTTCTAACAAGATTGATGGACTGAACACATCGACTCCAGGCCGAGGGACTGATAACCTCAAACTCCTCCTCTCCTTACACCTTTCTACTTTGTATTGGACTGATGAAGCCACTGTGTGGCGAAACGTTTCCTCAATAAAGATACCCAAGTGTTGCATATGTGTCTAATTTATAAGAAAGGGCGAATCATCGTCTGTGTAGGGCGAAACGTCGTCTGGGTAGGGCAAAAACCCATCATGGGAGGTTCCTTCATTCCTTTGAAGGGCGCGTGATCCAAGGAATTGGACCTCCCCTCCTCATGGACATAATCTAAATGACTCCCCATTTGACCCAGGAGGTGTATGACTTCTACGGGTTTAGCGCTTCCCCATGAATGCATCATTGCAATTATGGTTTACATTGCCGACAAGGTTACTGAAAAACGGCTTCCACATGGGGGACTGATTACCTAATCTGCCGTTTTCTGTGTATAGTTTTGCAAACTGGTGGGACTGATTACCTCATCTTCTGCTGCCTTCACATATCTCTGTATTGAAGTGATAAAAGTATTGGTTAGAGAAACGTGTTGTATGTGTGTTTAACGAATGCAAAAATAATAACAGGGCGAAATGTCGTTCAATAATCATGATCTGTTACCTGTCATCTAGATTCTTAAAGCAAAGTAAATCAAACAAAATCATTAAAGCACACACTTCAGAAATTAATTAAAAAAAAAGTAAAACAATTATAAGTCAAAATTAATTTAATTCCAGACGTAAAATAATCTTTTTAGCCCCCCCCCCAAAAAAAAAAAATTACCGATTTAAAAATAATAATAATAATAAAGATTTTGACGTCGTGTCTACATTTTTGTCTGTCTCATAATTTGCTTTAAAAATAATATCACTGCTGGTTCAACTGCCAGCAGGGCGGAGATCACTGCGTGTTTAACGAGTCAACAGTGAGTTCTGGCAAAACGATGAACAGCCTTGAGAGTTTCATTAACCTGAGCAAACAATGGTGATTGTCAAATACGCCTCTGTACACCTGCCCAACTTCCCGTCAACGCCCACCAGCGCTAATAACGAACGAGGTCGCTTCTTCATGTCGTAAAAAAAAAAGATTGAGGAATCACAGTGTCACTCGGCTGGAGTGAGGGGGTAGTTAGCGAGGCTCTGACGGGTTAGTTCCAGGAGATTGACACGCTCCAAGACACTGACGCGCTTGTTCCATGACACTGACGCGCTTCTTCCAGGACACTGACGCGCTTGTTCCAGGACACTGACGGACTCCAGGGATATCCGGAGAAATACATATGAAAGGCAGATGGCGGAGCAGTTGTAAATAACATGACGATGCAAACAGACTATGAAAGAGGACACTCGTGTTTAATTCCAGGACATTAAGGGAAACATTTCGCCACGAGCGACCTCATCATTAGGAGTGATAAAACCACCTGGAGCGAAACGTTTCTCTCAATAAACGTCCTGAACTGTACATAAGCGTTCTTTATCACAGACAGCAGAGTATTTGGGCTCCCAAAACGAGGTCATCTACTGAAAAGGAGGCACTGGACAGGCACCTAAAGTCAATATCTAACCAGCCGGGCTGTGGTTCGTACGTCGGTTTACGTGCGGCCAGCAGTAACAGCCTGGTTGATCAGGCCCTGGCCCACCGCTAGGCCTGCTTACAGACCGGGTCGCGGGAGCGTTGACCCCCGAAACCCTCTCCAGGTATAATCCAGGTATACACTTCTAATCTAGATTACTAACTATCGCAAAAACGATAAGAGGAACAGTAAATAACATCAATGTCATAAAAAAAGTAGGCTTTCCAAATTCTACCGGCTGAAAAAAACATAGATGGATAATTTACAATCTTTGTTATCCACGTTCTCTACTTGCCTTTGTGTCCGTTGTAACCTCAGGTCAAGTACCCGTGCGTACCAGCGTAGTGGCCCAAGCCAGATTTTGTAATGGCCAAAAATATTCCCTTAATTATACTAGATTAATTAAAAATTTAATTATAATTTCTATAATTACCGGCTGCAATATCCGATTAATTCTTAATTTACAATGTTCATTCTCTTACTCTGCTCTGTACGCTCACTCTATAGACTATATATATATATATATATATATATATATATATATATATATATATATATATATATATATATATATATATATGATATTATGTATTAGTAAAACTTGCTATTTAATTTAAATAGCAACCATCTTCAATAAGACAAGTGAAAATTTCTGTATGCAATAATTTCGCCAAAATCATTCTGAACATAACGAAAAAAATTATTTCATTGTGTTTGTTTATTATTAAATTAATGTTAACGTATCTAAAATATATTTAGTTGGGTTAGGCTAAATTAAATTGCGCTTGTTGTAATAAGGTTAGGTAGGTTTTCAAAGTTTCTCTTGGTACAAAATTATAAATTTTTACATTAACATAACTGACAAAAATATATCTTCAAACGTATAAGAGAAAATTTTAGAAAGGACATAATTTTAGATGAGTTCTTGCTAATTGACCAGTTTTACCTAATCGGCACGACATATATATATATATATATATATATATATATATATATATATATATATATATATATATATATATATATATATATATATATATTGACGAAGATAAAAATAATATACAACAATAATAATAATAATAATATGATTATTATTATTATTATTATTATTATTATTATTATTATTATTATTATTATTATTATTATTATTAAAAATTATAAAATTGTTTACCAACAACAGCAGCAACAAAAATATTAATAAAATAAAAATAATAAAAATAAAAATAATAAGATAATTATGCAAACAAAAAGAGGAGGAAGAGGAGGAGGTGGGGAAAGGGAAAGAGAAGGAGGAGAAGGAACAGGAAGACGATATCAAAGTCTAGAAGATAAAGAAGAGGAGGTGAAATGCTAAAGGAGGAGGAGGAGGAAGAAGAAGAGAAGAATTTTAATCAAGTGATTGTCACATGCCTCCCACCAGACGGTGGGTAGAATATAGACTAAGAGAGAGAGACAGAGACAGAGAGACAGAGAGAGAGACAGGGAGAGAGAGAGAGAGAGAGAGAGAGAGAGAGAGAGAGAGAGAGAGAGAGAGAGAGAGAGAGAGAGAGAGAGAGAGAGAGAGAGAGAGAGAGAGAGAGAGAGGCTAACATCATCACTCAAATCACCCCATTCACATATATTTAAAAAATCAGTTTCCAAATGCATTTGAGATTTCAAATTAAAAATCAGAGAGAACTTATTTCCATGAAAGGATCGCTGGGATCAAAGACAAGACGTAATTAAAAGAGAATAAGTGACTTCAGGCAATGTCAGCATTTTTGTCTCCTCCAAAAATTTCGTCATCAAAACGATCCTGACAACGGAATTCGTTCTTCCTGCTCTGTTACAATTACCTCCATTTCCTCGGATCACACCTGTCTTAAATTTTAGAAGTACATAATTTCGCTGAACAAGTTTTCAGTAGTTCGTGAAGAAAGTCACTTAAGTCAAGTTCCACACATTTACCCTTTCCCCTAATTATTAAAAAGTTTTAATTTACTCAACGTACAAGAAATTAAAAGGTTTTTATTATTCAACGTACAACAAATTAAAAAAAGGATTTAATTTACTCAAAGAACAACAAATTAAAAAGTTTCAATTCACTCAAAGTACAATAAATTAAAAAGTTTGAATTTACTCAACGCACACCAAATCGAAAACTACTACTGTGTGTTTTAAATATACAAGAGACTTAGAATGACCGTGAACCCAGCGCTCCCACGCTTCCTGGAGAACTGCAACACAACTCACAAACTCACTATAAATAATACGTTTCTCTTTCTTAGTCCTCTCGTACGACTCAACCTACACAACAACTCCATGAAAACAAATGAACCTCAAATTTGGAACATGCAAAAAGTCCCCCTCCAGCCACCTGCTTCAAAAATAAGGTTAAAAGCAGCGCCTCATAAAACTTAAAGTCAGCTTAGATGAACTATGTCAAACCACGCAACGGGTGGGGTTTGAACCATGGCTAGCGAGTCTTAAAACTCACAGGTGCAGTTTTAGGACCCACTCGTTCCGCAGTTTGTTTGCAATCGTGTTATTACGATTTCGTAACTAATTATGTCAAAGCCCAGTTTATCAGCAACCACTATGTTGATCCAAATTACATTAGCATTCATGTTGCACTTCTCACTGTCATCAACATGTTTCAACGCTGCAAATGTTCTACCTAATTGTTGCACACAAACTTTCATGTATCACAAACCAAATTGTAACATAAAAAAAAGACAAATATTGCAGACTATAGCAATCCAGTACACTAACTCTCATTAAAGGATTTTTCTGCTGAAGAGGATCCCAGAAGCGGGTCGAAATATACAGATCAATTAACCTCCCGTGTTTCTGCCTTCACGTGGGTTATTAATGAGCATTGACAAGTGTTCATCACACTTTAATTATCCATGTACTTCAATTTTAATAAGGCTTCCTGAGATGCTCTGCAACAAAGGGCTTCCTGCCAAGTATACTAATATAGGTCAGTTAATCCTGAGTCAATTATAAACTCTGTGGAAATAAAGTTTTCATTATCCCCATTATCATTTTACTGAGCAAAAGCGTCATTTATTTATACGTAATTTGTTGGAGTGAACTATAAGAGAGTGGTATCACTGTTAAGCAAGTTTTATGACTAAGCGAGTCAGACGCTTTCTCCTTTATAGGTGACGCGAGCACTAACAGCCTGACTGGTCAGACTGTGTTGCGAGTAGCTGACACAAGACCGAGCCTCCAGCAGTACTTGTGCTGATTAACTTTCACAGTTTTAGCACCCCAAATAATAATAATAATAATAATAATAATAATAATAATAATAATAATAATAATATTATTATTATTATTATTATTATTAGCATTATTATTATTATTATTATTATTATTATTATTATTATTATTATTATTATTATTATTATTATTATTATTATTATTATTATTATTATTATTATTATGTGCTTGGGCCTTTTTTCTATTAATCTAATTTTCAAGATGCCATTATAATTGTCATATTTTCATTATTATTGAAATTAATCATAATTTTTTCCCCTGTGATACTCTATTAAAGAAAAAAAGTCCTCACCCGGCCTGTCGTCCATACCATAATTTCCGGGGGTCAAAATAAACAAATCAATTTATTTCTCCAGACCCCCAGTAAAATGCTTACGTAGTAAACTAGGCTTCTCCCCGCTAGCGGATACCTCTCCACGCTCCTCCTCACGCCTCTCTGCAGGGCAGTAAAAGACGGCTTCCCCTCGCTCCCCTCAACCTCCCTCCTCCAGAGGATCATCCAGTTTGATGCCGCTCCGCTAGACTGTTTATCGCCCGTTTCGGAGGCGAGTCTTGTCGACAGTTATGGTATTATGACGCTATTTACAGAACCAGCTTTGATAAATATATATAAATGAATATTGGCTCTAAGCAGAGCTTTATCAAGTCAGTATTGACTAGACAGACCTCTGTTTACATAGTTATGTAGTCTATATAAATACGGAGTTGCTCTGTACGTTGTGTCTCGCTGTCAGTTTATTGGTCGTTGGTGGATATAAAAAATAGTAGTTAGACTGTTGGGTTTAGTCCTGACTCTTTCTCTTCTCCTTCAGCTCTTCCTCTCACCGGCTATTCTTCGTGTCCCCACTTCCCCCTCGCCCCTAGTGGGTCCTTACCTGAGAGTCTTAACTAACTAACTGGTCGTTGGTCCCAATGAGTGTGTAAAGCGGAGCCAGCCAGCCTAAGTTATTACATTACATGATAGTTATTAGGGTTATACGGAGAAATAAAATTATTCTTGAGAGTTTAATCAAGTTAAGGGTAATTTAGGTTAGTTAGAAATGAACGTGAAAACTAAGTACTTTTGACAAGCTTTGGCTAGTTAAGCGTAATTTAGGTTAGATTACTAACAGGGAGGATTAGGAGAGCAAAATATTTCTATCTTCGTCTTGTTAAGGAAAGAATTAGTTACATAGCTAGACTTGTTTAGTGAATGTTTAGGTCATGCTATTAGAATTATTACTAATGAAAACAAGCAATTCTAACTATCTAAGGGTTGTTAAGGGATAGCACGGTTAAAAGACTAGTAGGGCAGCCTAGGATAGCAATAGTTTCTAAAAAGTTTCTTAAAGTATGAATTGATTTTTAATTGCTGCCTAGTAGGGTTCTGTGCTTGTAACTAGGAATTCCCTGTACATGTAAGTGCTGCCTAGGAAAGTTCCGTGCTGTCAAGGATAGGTCCGTGCTTGTAATGGCTACCTAGGAAGATTCCTTACTTGCAACTGCTGCATGGGATGGTTCCTTGCTTGTAACTGCTACCTAGGATGGTTTTGTACTTGTAACTGCTACCTATGAAGGGTTCCCTGCTTGTCACTCCTCCCTAGGATGGTTCCTTGCTCGTAACTGCTACCTGGGATGGTTTTGTACTTGTAACTGCTACCTAAGAAGGGTTCCCTGCTTGTCACTCCTCCCTACGATGGTTCCTTGCTCGTAACTGCTGCCTGGAAAGGTTCCGTACTGGTAACTGGTACTGCATGCAGTCCGTCAGATGCCTACATGATTTCGGAAGATTCGTGAATCTTGTGACAAAAGCCTTAAACTTTTGAGAAGTTTTTTACAGACCATCAAACATTATAAGAAGATTCTGACAGCTGTGGGTCTCAACCCGTGTAAGGTTCATGTTTTTGGACGGAGATGAATGTTTACTGTTTGTGTAGGGGAGAAGTTTAAAGCTACAGTTTTTTAGGGAGAAGGGGCAAGGTTATCGTTTTTAAAGAGGGGAAAGTTTAAGGTTACCGTTTTATTAGGGGGAAGGAAAAAGGTTACCGTATTTTAAGGGGGAAAGTTTATGGTTATTGTTTTATGAGGGGAAAGGTATAAGGTTATCGTTTTTTAAGGGGGGAAGTTTAAGGTTACCGGTTTTTTAGGGGGAAGGTGTAAGGTTACCGTTTTATTAGGGGGAAGGTGCAAAGTTACCGTTTTTATAAACGGGAGGGTGTTAAGTTACCATTTTTCTTTGACGTGGAGTATATTTTTATTTTTGGGGAGAGGGTATTTAAAGTTGCATTTTTAGTTTACCTTTTTAAGGGAGTGCAAGGCTGCTTTTTGGAGGAAGTGTAAGGTTTCGTTTTTAATATATAAGGTTGCCATTTTTGAGACGTAAGGTTTCCCTTTTTTTAGGGTTTAAAGTTGTCTTTCTTAAATATAAAGTTGCCATTTTTATGACTGTTTAAGGTTGACTTTTATGAGGGTTTAAGGCTGACTTTCTTTAAGGGATTAAGAATGACTTTCTTTAAGGGATTAAGGTTGACTTTTTTTAAGGGATTAAGGTTGACTTTCTTTAAGGGATTAAGGCTGACTTTCTTTAAGGTATTAAGGTTGACTTTCTTTAAAGGATTAAGGTTGACTTTATTTAAGGGATTAAGGTTGACTTTCTTTAAGGGATTAAGGCTGACTTTCTTTAAGGGATTAAGGTTAACTTTCTTTAAGGGATTAAGACTAACTTTCTTTAAGGGATTAAGGTTAACTTTATTTAAGAGATTAAGGCTGACTTTCTTTAAGGGATTAAGGTTAACTTTATTTAAGAGATTAAGGCTGACTTTCTTTAAGGGATTAAGGTTGACTTTTTTTAAGGGATTAAGGCTGACTTCTTTAAGGGATTAAGGTTGACTGTCTTAATGTGATTAAGGTTACCTTTTTCAAGCTTAAGGTTTCAGTAGAGGTCTGGTGTTGCCAAAAAAGAGTAAGGCTCGCTCCCTCCCTCTCGCTAATGAGCAAAACTGTGATAAAGTTCCCCATAATTCTCAACGGTGGGAAAACAAAACAAAGTAGTCAGGTCTAAATTCTTCGTCGGTTTAAGGCATTAATCATCTAACCATCTAAGCGGGATTAATAAGGTCTGATATATATTGATTACCCATGGGATCCTCGGCTCTAATGGCCTGTCAACACAGGAGGATTTTCCCGGATATCTACAGCCATTTGTTTCAGGCGCAGGAGTTCCCTTTGGCATGTTTACTACAGACGAGAGTTTAGATTATAGGAAGAGTCTTGAGCTATCTTAATTATCCTCTGAAAATAATATTTTTCTTATATATTTACGAAATATTTTCTTCTGAATATTCATTGTTTAAGTATTTTTTAAAGTGCTTAAAAATAATAATAACAATATAAACTATAAATATATATATATATATATATATATATATATATATATATATACACACACACTCGGAGAAGTGGATAAAAAAGCTTCAGGGAAAAATATTTGGAATTTTATTTTTTCCTGAAGCCATTTGAATATTCACTTCCACTACCACCCCACCTTTAAATCATTTTTTTTACCAATAGGTATATTTAATTGCATAATATGGTACACAAGACTTAAAAGGATACATTACTGATACAAAGATGGTATATACAGTACATGAGGTTCGAGGGATTCATTTCAGGTACACAGTGCTACGTGTTTATCACAAATTACAATGAGAAAATCTCGTACAGCTCCTCAGAGCTGGGTCACTTGACCAAGATACAGCAGGCATTACCCCTCTGAACCGCAACGCTGAGTCGCTGGAACAGAAAACTAGCCGCCCTGGGATCCCTGATGAGTCTTTTGCCTAGCTCCTAAAATAACTTAGATGCTCTCTCTCTCTCTCCCCATGGGCCAAGGGTCTCCCAGCCTATGGGAACAAACATATAATGATGGGCAAGTTCACCGCATTTTCTAGACTTTTAGGACTCCCTGAAGCTGGCAGCTGCCCCTCCTTCCTCCCTGGTGTATCGAAGATAGGTATCAGCCAATCTGGACGCACATGTGTAGTCCACACCACCTGTTTGCCGTCTGTCCAGGCTTGAAGAGTGATACCATCTGGACGCTTTTGGTTACCATCAGATCTACTGGAGTAGCCCCTGTATGGCAGGGACGAGTAGCCCCTGTATGGCAGGGATGAGTAACCCCTGTATAGCAGGGATGAGTAACCCCTGTATAGCAGGGATGAGTAGCCGCTGTATAGCAGAGATGAGTAACCCCTGTATAGCAGGGATGAGTAGCCCCTGTATATAAATATATATGTCGTGCCGATTAGGTAAAACTTGCGATTTTGGCTTAAATAGCAACACTCTTCTTGCCATATAAGACAAGCGAAAATTTGTGTATGCAATAATTTCGCAAAAATCATTCTGAACCTAACGAAAAAAATATATTTCATTATGTTTGTTTATTATTAAATTATTGTAAAAGTATCTAAAATACATTTATTTGGGTTAGGCTAAATTAAATTGCGCTTGTTATAATAAGGTTAGGTAAGTTTTCTAAGTTTCTTTTGGTTCAAAATTAAAAAAATTTACATCAACATAAATGAAAAAAATATCTTTAAACGTATAAAAGAAAATTTTAGAAAGGACTTAATTTTAGATGAGTTCTTGCTAATTGACCAGTTTTACCTATTAGGCACGACATATATATATATATATATATATATATATATATATATATATATATATATATTATATATATATATATATATATATATATAGTGTGTGTGTGTGTGTGTGTGTGTTTATGTGTACTCACCTATTTATATTCCAATGGTGAGTCACAGCTTCTGGCCCGCCTCTTCGCTGGACGCTATTATGTGTGTGTGTGTGTGTGTGTGTGTGTGTGTGTGGTTGTGTGTCTGTGTCTGTGTCTGTGTCTGTGCGAAGTTTGTGCTCTACCATTGTAGCCACCACAGTATTAATCACTTCATAAATGTTACCTCCACACTCTAACAGCTCTTCAAGTCCTAAAAACCACTTTTCTCCCCTCCGATCTAGAAGTATCCTAACAACAACCTGCTGGAAGCTCAATCCTCTACCACTTAAAACTTCCCTAACTACCTCTCTCCAAACCCTCCCTGGCACGACCCCAACCCATCTTTCCTTCTACCCTATTCTTCCCCATTTCAAAATGATCAACCCATCTCAGCAACTCCTCCGACCTCTGAATTATATGTCTGGTAACCGCACATTGTCTTCTAATTTCCTCACTGCGAGTTCCCTGCATAATATTCCCCTCACACAATGAACTTAAACACGACATCTCCACTACCTCCAGCCTCCTCATCCTCGTCCTGCTCCTCCTCGTCGCTGCAACGTTCAAGAACCATGTCTCACACCCATATATAAGTCTTGGTACTCCTATATTCTTGTTTACACCGCTTTTTTTTGCCTCCGTAGACGAAATTCTTTTTACAGATGCCTAAAGACACCTGCCTCCCTCCCCCTCCCTTGTCTTATGG
>WNWK01000039.1:955000-980000 GCA_009830355.1 Cherax destructor
GGAGGGTGACTATAAAGATGGAGGGTGACTGTAATGATGGAGGGTGACTGTAATGAAGTAAGGTGACTGTAATGAAGTAAGGTGACTGTAATGATGGAGGGTGACTGTAATGAAGGAGGGTGACTATAAAGATGGAGGGTGACTGTAATGATGGAGGGTGACTATAAAGATGGAGGGTGACTGTAATGATGGAGGGTGACTATAAAGATGGAGGGTGACTGTAATGAAGTAAGGTGACTGTAATGATGGAGGGTGACTGTAATGATGGAGGGTGACTGTAATGAAGGAGGGTGACATGAAAAGTAGAAAGGGAAGGAGAGGAACAGAGTGCAAAGGACAGAGGAGAAGAAGAAAGAAGAAAGAGTGGAGAAAAAAAGAATAAGTGAGAGGAGGTTTGTAGAATCAAGAACATCAGAAGAAAAAAGGGAGAATAGAAAAAACAATACTAATAAAAACAACAACAACAATAACAGGAACAACTAATAATTAATAAATTAATAATAATAATAAATAATAATAATATTAATTACAATATCAATAATAATAATAATAATAATAATAATAATAATAATAATAATAATAATAATACGAACAACAAAATCCCTCCACAAAAAGAGCAGAGAACAAAAGCAAGAAGAATAAAAAAACAAATGATAAGAATAATGCATAAAATTTCTACATATTCCCTTCTAAGTGCTTCCCTTCACGCATATACGAGCAGAGAGAAGAGGTCGGCAGTGCCCTGTATTAGATTTTGAACAAAGGGGGTCATTAAAGGGGTCAGGGGAGTGAACAAGGGGTCTTTCTCTTGCTCAAAGAAATGTTGAAGAGGAGATCTTTTGCAGATGAGGAACTCCCATGATCACAGCTGTGATACGTTGGCATTTACACGAACGTTAGCAGGGCCTTCTCACCCCTGTTATACAGGGGCTATTCATCCCTGCTTTACATGGGCTACTCATCCCTGCTTTATAGGGGCTAGTCATCACTGCTATACAGGGGCTACTCACCCCTGCTATACAGGGGCTACTCATCCCTGCTATACAGGGGTTACTCATCCCTGCTATACAGGAGCTTCTCATCCCTGCTATACAGGGGCTACTCATCCCTGCTATACAGGGGCTATTCATCCCTGCTTTACATGGGCTACTCATCCCTGCTTTATAGGGGCTAGTCATCCCTGCTATACAGGGGCTACTCATCCCTGCTATACAGGGGCTACTCATCCCTGCTATACAGGGGCTACTCACCCCTGCTATACAGGGGCTACTCATCCCTGCTATACAGGGGCTACTCATCCCTGCTATACAGGGGCTACTCATCCCTGCTATACAGGGGCTACTCATCATTGCTATACAGGGGCTACTCATCCCTGCTATACAGGAGCTTCTCATCCCTGCTTTACAGGAGCTACTCATCCCTGCTATACAGGGGCTACTCATTCCTGATATACAGGGGCTACCCATCCCTGCTATACAGGGGCTACTCATCCCTGATATACAAGGGCTACTCATCCCTGATATAGAGGAGCTACCCATCCCTGTTATACAGGGGCTACTCATCCCTGCTATACAGGGGCTACTCATCTCTGCTATACAGGGGCTACTCATCCCTGCTATACAAGGGCTACTCATCCCTGCTATACAGGGGCTACTCATCCCTGCTATACAGGAGCTTCTCATCCCTGCTTTACAGGAGCTACTCATCCCTGCTATACAGGGGCTACTCATCCCTGATATACAGGGGCTACCCATCCCTGCTATACAGGGGCTACTCATCCCTGATATACAAGGGCTACTCATCCCTGATATACAGAAGCTACCCATCCCTGCTATACAGGGGCTACTCATCCCTGCTATACAGGGGCTACTCATCTCTGCTATACAGGGGCTACTCATCCCTGCTATACAAGGGCTACTCATCCCTGCTATACAGGAGCTTCTCATCCCTGCTATACAGGAGCTTCTCATCCCTGCTTTACAGGAGCTACTCATCTCTGCTATACAGGGGCTACTCATCTCTGCTATACAGGGGCTACTCATCCCTGCTATACAGGGGCTACTCATCCCTGCTATACAGGAGTTACTCATCCCTGCTTTACAGGAGCTTCTCATCCCTGCTATACAGGAGCTTCTCATCCCTGCTATACAGGAGCTACTCATCCCTGCTATACAGGAGCTACTCATCCCTGCTATACAGGAGCTTCTCATCCCTGCTATACAGGAGCTACTCATCCCTGCTATACAGGAGCTTCTCATCCCTGCTATACAGGAGCTTCTCATCCCTGCTATACAGGAGCTACTCATCCCTGCTATACAGGAGCTACTCATCCCTGCTATACAGGAGCTTCTCATCCCTGCTATACAGGAGCTACTCATCCCTGCTATACAGGAGCTTCTCATCCCTGCTATACAGGAGCTTCTCATCCCTGCTTTACAGGAGCTACTCATCTCTGCTATACAGGGGCTACTCATCTCTGCTATACAGGGGCTACTCATCCCTGCTATACAGGGGCTACTCATCCCTGCTATACAGGGGCTACTCATCCCTGCTATACAGGAGCTACTCATCCCTGGCATGGTGGCTAGCGCTCTTGCTTCACGCACGGAGGGCCCGGGTTCAATTCCCGGCGGGGCCGAAACATTTCGAAGTGTTTCGTTACACACACACACACATACAACAGGCCTAGTGTCTAATCGACATGTGCCTAGGACAAAACGGTAACTAACTAAAACACACACACACACACACACACACACACGCACACACACACACACACAGAGGCGGGGTCGACCACTAGACAGATATTCAACACCTCTAATAGGACAGAAGCTAATCTGAAGCCATTAGTCTCCTGGAAGCTGGCAGGGAGCGAGAGGTGGGTCAGTAAACAAAGGAAAAGTGATTACTCTCTCTCTCTCTCTCTCTCTCTCTCTCTCTCTTTCTTTCTCCCTTTTTTTCTCTCTCTTTTTTTTTCTCTCTCTCAGGACACTTCCTCACTTCACATCAATTTTTTCCAACCCTTTCTCAAATACACTCACTCAGTGGCCATTTTATTAGGTACACCTGTACATCTCGTTAATGCAACTATCTAATCAGCCAATCACGTGGCAGCACCTCAGTGCCTAAAAGCATGCAGACATGGTCAAGAGATTCAGTTCAGACTGAACATCAGAGTGAGGAAGAAATATGATCTAAATGACTTTGACCATGGATAATTGTTGGTGCCCGATAGGCTGGTTTGAGTATCTCAAAAACTGCTGATCTTCTGGGATTTTCACGCACAACAATCTTTAGAGTTAACACAGAATAGTGTGAAAAAAACACAACATCCAGTGACGACAGTGGAGGGTGGCCAGACAGGTTCAAGCTGACAGGAAGATGGCAATAAATCAAATAACCATCTCTTACAACAGTGGTATGCATAAGAGCATCTCTGAACGCACAACACATCGAACCTTGAAGTAGATGGGCTACAGCAGCAGACGATCCCACCGGGTATCCACTCCTGTCAGCAAAGAACAGGAAACTGAGGCTATAATGGACACAGGCTCACCAAAACTGGACAGTTGAAGATTGGAAAAGCGTCACCTGGTCTGAGAGAGAGACAGACAGAGAGACAGAGAGAGATACTGGTATAATACAGGAGTATGGGTAGGTATATGAGTTCTGAAGCTTGAGTTAAAACTTGCTAAGATAAAGGAGTTCTTGGTATACAAATCCAATTATAAACTCTCGCTCCAAAAATTACGAAAATCCAGAAGGCGTAACTTAAGTTTTTGTGGCGTGAGGCTTGTTGTTCTGGTGGTTGTTGGGGTGCTAGTAGATGTTGTTGGAGAGGGAGTAGTTGTTGTTTTGGTGGTGATAGTTATTATTTTGGTTGTGGTAATTGTTGTTTCGGTGGTGGTAGTTATTTTGGAGGTAGTAGTTGTTTTGGTGGTGGTAGTTATTATTTTGGTTGTGGTAGTTGTTGTTTCGGTGGTGGTAGTTATTTTGGTGGTAGTAGTTGTTTTGGTGGTGGTAGTTATTATTTTGGTTGTAATAGTTGTTGTTTTGGTGGTGGTAGTAGTTGTTTTGGTGGTGGTAGTTGTTGTTTTGGTGGTGGTAGTAGTTGTTTTGGTGGTGGTAGTTGTTGTTTTGGTGGTGATAGTTATTATTTTGGTTGTGGTAGTTGTTGTTTCGGTGGTGGTAGTTATTTTGGTGGTAGTAGTTGTTTTGGTGGTGGTAGTAGTTGTTTTGGTGGTGGTAGTTGTTGTTTTGGTTGTGGTAGTTGTTGTTTCGGTGGTGGTAGTAGTTGTTTTGGTGGTGGTAGTTGTTGTTTTGGTGTTGGTAGTAGTTGTTTTGGTGGTGGTAGTTATTGTTTTGGTGGTGGTAGTTGTTGTTGGGGTGATAGTTGTTTTGGTAGTAGCTGTTGTTTGGGTGGTGGTAATGGTGGTAGTAATGGTAGGGTCAGTGATGGTTGTGGTGATGGTTATGGTAGTTTACTCTAGTAGTTTTCTATAGTAGTTTGCTCTAGTAGTTTGTTCTAGTAGTTTAGTACTTTACACTAGTAGTTTACTCTAGTAGTTTATTATAGTACCTTGCTCTAGTAGTTTACTCTAGCAGTTTATTATAGTAGTTTAGCCGTTTATTATAGTAGTTTACTCTAGTGGTTTGCTCTAGTAGTTTAATCTAGTAGTTTCATATAGTAGTTTGCTCTAGTAGTTTAATCTAGTAGTTTCATATAGTAGTTTGCTCTAGTAGTTTAATCTAGTAGTTTCATATAGTAGTTTGCTCTAGTAGTTTAATCTACTAGTTACATCTAGTAGTTTGCTCTAGTAGTTTAATCTAGCAGTTTATTATAGTAGTTTATTATAGTAGTTTAGCAGTTTATTATAGTAGTTTGCTCTAGTAGTTTAATCTAGTAGTTACATCTAGTAGTTTGCTCTAGTAGTTTAATCTAGTAGTTTACTCTAGTAGTTTACTTTAGTAGTTTACTCTAGCAGTTTGCTCTAGTAGTTTGCTTTAGTAGTTTAATCTAGTAGTTTGCTTTAGTAATTTGTTCTAGTAGTTTGCACTAGTAATTTGTTCTAGTAGTCTGCTCTGTAGTTTGCTCTAGTAGTTTACTCTGGTAGTATACTCTAGTAGTTTACTCTGGTAGTATACTCTAGTAGTTTACTCTGGTAGTATACTCTAGTAGTTTACTCTGGTAGTATACTCTAGAAGTTTACTCTGGTAGTATACTCTAGTAGTTTACTCTGGTAGTATACTCTAGTAGTTTACTCTGGTAGTATACTCTAGTAGTTTACTCTGGTAGTATACTCTAGTAGTTTACTCTGGTAGTATACTCTAGAAGTTTACTCTGGTAGTACACTATAGTAGTTTACTCTGGAAGTACCCTATAGCAGTTTACTCTGGTAGTACACTATAATAGTTTATTCTAGTAGTACACTATAGTAGTTTACTCTGGTAGTATACTCTAGTAGTTTACTCTGGTAGTATACTCTAGTAGTTGCTCTTTTAGTATACTCTGGTAGTATACTCTAGTACAGCGTTTCTAAACGTTTTTACCCTTGCGGAACCCTTGCGGAACCCTTGCGGAACCCTTGCGGAACCCTTGCGGAACCCTTGCGGAACCCTTGTGGAACCCTTGCGGAACCCTTGCGGAACCCTTGTGGAACCCTTGTGGAACCCTTGTGGAACCCTTGCGGAACCCTTGTGGAACCCTTGTGGAACCCTTGTGGAACCCTTGTGGAACCCTTGTGGAACCCTTGCGGAACCCTTGCGGAACCCTTGTGGAACCCTTGAAATAATTTTCATGTCTCAGGGAACCCCTACATAAAAATTATTATATATCATTATTAATATCTTTCTTTCTCTTTTGCAAACTTAAAGTTTATAAAGAAAACATATTTTTTTGATAACTGGTTTAAGCAAAAAATAACTTGCGGGTTTTTTTTCAAGTTTACTGACAAAAAAAAAATAATTGAAATTAAACTGCTTGTTCTCAGACGAAGTTTTTTATTCAGACCAAAAACAAAAATTAACTATGTAAACAAAAACAAAATCATAAATAACCAATATCATATATAAACACATATAAACAGAAAATATATAATAACTACAACAGTAACTTAATCGTTTATTGACAATGTTGAAAAGGCAGTAGTCGAAACATTGTGATTTTTCCAAAGATTCAGTTTTCTATTAAATCCAAGAATTTTGTCACTTGAAGTCAGTAGATTTTTGTCCAGGGCCTTGCAGTGCCCCAGCTGATTCGTGATGAAAAATGTCTGCTAAGTAGGCCAGCATCTGCAACCATTTTTCATCTTCAAAACACTTGGCAAAATCTTGCTTCAGTATTTTCTTGAAAGTATTCCTGTAATTAATCTTTCAGCGCAAACTCGCTAAATATATTCCCTATGATTATTATACTTTTAAATGATATAAAAGTTTGAAGAATTTATTATAACACCCAAGAATTTTCCAGGAATATGCCGTACGTGTATAGTTAAATTACGAATATAAAATTAAACACAAAAATGACTCAAAAATGCATTTTCACATGATTAACCTATTTATTACTATTTCTCTGGGAACTCCTAGCGACCTCTCGTGGAATCCCTAGCGACCTCTCGTGGAACCCCTAGCGACCTCTCACGGAACCCCTAGCGACCTCTCGTGGAACCCCTAGCGACCTCTCGTGGAACCCTAGGGTTCCGGGGAACCCAGGTTGAGAAACGCTGCTCTAGTAGTTTGCTCTGGTAGTATACTCTAGTAATTTGCTGTGGTAGTATACTCCAGTAGTTTGCTGTGTTAGTATACTCTAGTACTTTGCTCTGGTAGTATACTCTAGTAATTTGCTGTGGTAGTATACTCTAGTACTTTGCTCTGGTAGTATACTCTAGTAATTTGTTGTGGTACTATACTCTAGTAGTTTGCTGTGGTAGTATCCTCTAGTAGTTTACTCTGGTAAGTTGGTGAGGTAGTTCAGGAGTGCAGTCTGGAGTCTGGCCAAGACGGTGCCAGGTCCTGAGAAAGTTACTTAATACGAGGACCTCTGTTGAGTACAAACTTGACACTGCAGGAGGGAAGGAGGAGGAGGAGGGGAGGAGGCAAGGGGAGTGGGTGGAGGAGGAGGAGGAGGGGAGGAGGCAAGGGGAAGGAGGTGGAGGAGAAGCAGTGAGGGAGGATGATGGTGTTGTGAGAGAAGGGTAGAGGAGAGAGAGAAGGGGCAAGAGAGAGAGGGAGAGAGAAAGAGAGAGACAGACAGAGACAGAGACAGACAGACAGACAGAGATTTAGAGGAATGTCGGTTTGGCAGTGTGTGTGTGTTAAGAACGAGAAAGCTTGGGTGCCTGCGACAGTGTGTCAAACCATGGCCACACCAGGGCCACACCATAACCAAACCAAGGCCAAAATACGGCCACACCATGGCCACATTATAACTTCACCAGTGCCACACCATGACTTCATGAGGGTCATACCAGGGCCACACTAGGTCTGCACAATTACCGCACCATGATCACACTAGGTCTACATCAGGGCTACAAAAAGTCCCACTATTTCCAAATCAAGGCCACACTAGGGCCACATCATGACCACATCAAGATCACACCATGACCACACTTGACCCCACCAGAGCTACACCATGACCACATCAAGGCCACACTAGGGCCACAGCAAGACCACACCAGGGCCACATCAAGGCCACACCAGGGCCACACAGGAATTCCCCTGACACAGAAGAGACACGCCGTCACCTCGAACTTTACCAGCACAAAAATGTGATGTTACACAAATTTTATCGTACTTGGTGAAGTTTGTGTTTTTAATTAGAAGGGGAGGTATAGGTAGGTAGAGGTAGGAAAGGTATAGGTAGGTAGAGGTAGGGAAGGTATAGGTAGGTAGAGGTAGGGAAGGTATAGGTAGGTAGAGGTAGGGAAGGTATAGGTAGGTAGAGGTAGGGAAGGTATAGGTAGGTAGAGGTAGGGGAGGTATAGGTAGGTAGAGGTAGGGAAGGTATAGGTAGGAAGAGGTAGGGAAGGTATAGGAAGGTAGAGGTAGGGGAGGTATAAGTAGGTAGAGGTAGGGGAGGTATAGGTAGGTAGAGGTAGGGGAGGTATAGGTAGGTAGAGGTAGGGAAGGTATAGGTAGGTAGAGGTAAGGAAGGTATAGGTAGGTAGAGGTAGGGAAGGTATAGGTAGGTAGAGGTAGGGGAGGTATAGGTAGGTAGAGGTAAGGGAGGTATAGGTAGGTAGAGGTAGGGGAGGTATAAGTAGGTAGAGGTAGGGGAGGTATAGGTAGGTAGAGGTAGGGAAGGTATAGGTAGGTAGAGGTAGGGAAGGTATAGGTAGGTAGAGGAAGGGGAGGTATAGGTAGGTAGAGGTAGAGGAGGTATAGGTAGGTAGAGGTAGGGGAGGTATAGGTAGGTAGAAGTAGGGAAGGTATAGGTAGGTAGAGGTAGAGGAGGTATAGGTAGATAGAGGTAGAGGAGGTATAGGTAGGTAGAGGTAGGGGAGGTATAAGTAGGTAATGGTAGGGGAGGTATAGGTAGGTAGAGGTAGGGGAGGTATAGGTAGGTAGAGGTAGGGAAGGTACAGGTAGGTAATGGTAGGAGAGGTATAGGTAGAGGTAGGGGAGGTATAGGTAGGTAGTAGTAGGGGAGGCATAGGTAGAGGTAGGGGAGGTATAGGTAGGTAGTGGTAGGGGAGGTATAGATAGGTAGAGGTAGGGGAGGTATAGGTAGGTTTGGTAGAGAAGGTATAGGTAGGTAGTGGTAGGGGAGGTATAGGTAGGTAGAGGTAGGGGAGGTATAGGTAGATAGTGATAAGGGAGGTATAGGTAGATAGAGGTAGGGGAGGTATAGGTAGGTTTGGTAGGGAAGGTATAGGTAGGTAGTGGTAGGGGAGGTCTAGGTAGGTAGAGGTAGGGGAGGAATAGGTAGGGGAGGTATAGGTAGGTAGAGGTAGGGGAGGTATAGGTAGGAAGAGGTAGGGGAGGTATAGGTAGGTAATGGTAGGGGAGGTCTAAGTAGGTAGAGGTAGGGGAGGTATAGGTAGGTAGAGATAGGGGAGGTATATGTAGGTTTGGTAGGGAAGGTATAGGTAGGTAGTGGTAGGGGAGATATAGGTATGTAGAGGTAGGGGAGGTATAGGTAGGTAGTGGTAAGGGAGGTATAGGTAGGTAGAGGTAGGGGAGGTATAGGTAGGTTTGGTAGGGAAGGTATAGGTAGGTAGTGGTAGGGGAGGTCTAGGTAGGTAGAGGTAGAGGAGGAATAGGTAGGGGAGGTATAGGTAGGTAGATGTAGGGGAGGTATAGGTAGGAAGAGGTAGGGGAGGTGTAGGTAGGTAATGGTAGGGGAGGTCTAAGTAGGTAGAGGTAGGGGAGGTATAGGTAGGTAGTGGTAGGGGAGGTAAGGGAGGGGTAAGAGAGAGGGGAAAATATTAAAGGAAGGGAAAAATGCATCATCACTTCAGCCAGCCAGTATAAAAAACGTTAATTGTAGCATAATGTTCGCTAAATGAAGCATAATGTACGTTAAATGTAGCATAATGTACGTTAAATATAGCATAATGTACATTAAATGTAGCATAATATATGTTAAATGTAGCATAATGTACGTTAATAGTAACATAATGTACGCTAATTGTAGCATAATGTATATTAATTGTAGTATAATGTACGTTAAATCTAGCATAATGTACGTTAAATCTAGCATAATGTACTTTAAATGTAATGTAATAGAGCTGGTTTAGGTTGTTGGTTATGTTCGTTAATATCACTTGGAGAGACACTTCAGAATCTCTTTCGGTCCGTCCTTTGTGTGTGTGTGTGTACTCACCTATTTGTGGTTGCAGGGGTCGAGTCATAGCTCCTGGCCCCGCCTCTTCACTGAGCTTTATCAAACCTAGTCTTAAAAATATGTATGGTTCCTGCCTCCACTACGTCACTTTCTAGGCTATTCCACTTCCTGACAACTCTATGACTGAAGAAATACTTCCTACCATCCCTTTGACTCATAGGAGTCTTCAACTTCCAATTGTGACTCCTTGTTTCTGTGTCCCCTCTCTGGAACATCCTGTCTCTGTCCACCTTGTCTATTCCTCGCAGTATTTTATATGTCGTTGTCATGTCTTCCCTAACCCTCCTGTCCTCTAGTGTCGTCATGCTGATTTTCCTTAATCTTTCTTCGTAGGACAATCCCCTTAGCTCTGGGACTAGTCTTGTTGCAAACCTTTACACTTTCTCTAATTTCTTGACGTGCTTGACCAGGTGTGGGTTCCAAACTGGTGCTGCATACTCCAGTAGTGCGGTAATGATATTTGTGGTGTAGACTAGTGATCCCAGTTGTGTAAACTAGTGATCTCAGTTGTGTAAACTAGTGATCCCGGTGGTACAAACTCGTATAGCCACTTCCCAAACCCCACCAATTACCTAGTACTCTTAGTACTAGGTAATTGGTGTGGTAATTCGGTTTCTCGAAGAACCATTTTTGCGCTTATGTACATAATGTACTTTGTACATAATGTACATAGCTCAAGAGGAGGAATCGAACTCGCGGATAGACGGTTCTAAAGTTCGGGCGGCGGGCTTAATATATTCCGTTACCAAGAATCTGTTAGTCTGACTTGCCGTCACTTTGACCAGAGTTGAACGAGCATTTAAGTGTGTTGTCTGGCACTGTCTGGCATTTGGTGGCGTTAATTATAATTTGTCTGGCATTGTCTGGCATTTGGGAGCATTATCTGGCGTTTCAAGGCACTGTCTGGCATTTGGGAGCATTATCTGGCGTTTCAAGGCACTGTCTGGCATTTGGGAGCATTATCTGGCGTTTCAAGGCACTGTCTGGCATTTAAAGACGTTGTACAGCCCGGTACGGGAGCAGCAGTGGAAAAGAAAAGGTGCACAAGAGAAGGAGAGGCAAAAGAGAAGAGAAGGTGAGGTGGGGCACTAGGTGGAGAGGGAGGGGAGGTGCAGGTGGGGATTGGGGATGTGCATGAGGGAGGGGAACACGGGAGATGGCAGGATATTGACTTGCAAATTAAATCAAGTTTTAAGTCAGTAGCTGCAAACTCTGTTAATAAAAATCTTGACGTTTTGGATAGTATCATTTTTGTTTTAGATGGCTGGTGGCCTGAGCCAACTGGTGGCCTGAGCCAGCTGCCTACCTGTTTCTCTGTCTCTTTGTATGTATGTCTTTCTGTACCTGACTCTGTTTCTGTTTGTGTCTGTGCATTCGACTGTCTTTCTGTCTACCAGTCTGTCTATTCTGCGTGTTTGTGTTTGTGTGTGTGTGTGTATGTATATTCGTGTTTTCGTGTGCGTGTGTGTGTGTGTGTGTGTGTGTGTGTGTGTGTGTGTGTGACTAAACGAACGAGTGGTTGCACGTTGCAAATTAATCGTACCATCAGAGACTCAACCTGCCCACCTGCCTACCACTGCATCCTGCATTCATAATCACACTTCCATCAATACCCACTAAAACAGACACCCCTCCCCTCCCCTTCCCGTCATTTAAACCAACACTCCGCAACTCACTGGGTGCTAATTACATCCCTTTGATTACATTCCGGTAATTACGGGGGGATAGAGTTTAATTGCGTTATTTTTTTTTTTGGGTGGCTGTGAAGGACCAATTGTGCCATACTGAAAGAAAAAAATACCTATTAATTTTTTTCTGTCCCGCATATCGTATCAATTTTCAACATAAATGAACCTGAATTCACAAATCTTTTTGGTAGGTATTTACACATCTGATATATACCTGCATATACCAGTACATACATTGCTGTTTATGTGATGAAGCACATGCTGTAATGTTTCTACTTATAGTTTATATATATATATATATATATATATATATATATATATTGTTCTTTCATATGTTGTTCTTTCATATTACCCATACAGTCAGTGTATGGGTCTGTCTGTCTCTCTAGTATATATATAGTATATATATATATATATATATATATATATACTAGAGAGAGACAGAGACAGACCCATACACTAACTGTATGGGTAATATGAAAGAACAATTCAACAGTATAGAATTACGGCAAATGTTTTCACATTCAGGTCAAGTGCGCGCAAAGGAAAAAAAATAAGCAGTGTAAGGTTTGTACTCTGTTCATCTCTGAGTATCTTGAATGTCGTGATCCTATTCTTTCCTCTTTTTCGTTCTTACAGTGAGAGAATGGCATTGTTTCTTCATAGGTCGTTCCCTTCAACTCCCTGGTCTAGATGCGCTTTTAAGACAGTCTCGATTTTCACTCTCGGCTGAGTGAAGGTCGCTGGCTTGTGTTGCACTCTCAACAACGTTGCACTCTCAACAGCGTCGCACCTACGGCCTCAACAGTGTTTGTAACGCCTCATTGTCCACCTTTCCCATTTTCCCTCCTTCATTTGTGAACTCGACCTGTGTTTTCAATGTCATTCTGTTTACATTCGTTTGCGCATAGTTTTAGAGTAATGAATATTCATAAGACTCTTGTTTCAACGAGGGTTACTCTCCCTGTTTCCAAATTTTATATATATTTTGTTCGTGTTAAATTTCAGCAACCATGTTTTCAACCATTAATAAAGTTTGTTCAGATATTCTATAGCCTTTTCTTTTATTTTCTGTTTGTATTCCCTTCGTTGTTAAGGCATCATCCTCAAGGGTATGCAGAGGTCGGTTCCTGTTCTCCTTCATTTATTTACCCAACGGAAACTGTGGGGTGTAGCACTGGTTCATGTGGGACTCCCTAACTACACATATCCTGGTATATCTTTCCTTAAAGTAAGTTCATCTTTTAGCTATTCACGTCTTGTTGTGATCGATGAACAACGAAACACATTCGCTGTTCACTAAATAATTTTTTTTCCAGTGGTGCGCAGGTATCACATTTCAAATGAGCTTCCTAGATACACCTTCACACCTTCTTCAGAGTGCAGGCACTGTGCTTCCCACCTCCAGGACTATAACATCCTCACACCTTCTTCAGAGTGCAGGCACTGTGCTTCCCACCTCCAGGACTATAACATCCTCACACCTTCTTCAGAGTGCAGGCACTGTGCTTCCCACCTCCAGGACTATAACATCCTCACACCTTCTTCAGAGTGCAGGCACTGTGCTTCCCACCTCCAGGACTATAACATCCTCACACCTTCTTCAGAGTGCAGGCACTGTACTTCCCACCTCCTTGGTTTACGGGTTGCCGACCTTGGTGGACGATGGCTGGTGTTTTAAACAAAAAGTATTTTTATCTAACTACCTATAAAATGCAACCTTTTCTTGCGTCTTCAATTTGCTAATTAGACTTGTGGATCTCAACTTCGTCAAAGCCTTCCTACGGTCTTGGAACATGCAGCCGTCCTTCACCTGGTAGAAAATAAACACAGGAGGAGTGTAAGTTCTTTATTAAGAAACACAGTCTCTGTTCTTAAAAGGGAGTTTGAAGAAGACTCGGTCTCCAAACTTTTTAAAATCTGGGGAAAAAACTTTGTTCTCCAGGCGAGACGTTCTGTTAATGAACTCAAAATCCTGCCTTGGTCTCTCTGCCTCCAAGACCTTTGACGATTTGACACATGTCTACAATGTTTTTAAGACACGACCTCTTATTTTTGAAGCCATGCTAATGTTACATTGAAGAAACTGATGTTCAATAAGTCATTCTTTTTTCATAGGCATTTTTCTATTCGTCTGCGCGCTGCTCTCTCTGTGTGCGCTGGTCTGCGCGCTGCTCTCTCTGTAGTGCTGGTCTGCGGCTGCTTCTCTGTGCTGGTCTGCGGCTCTCTCTGTGTGCGCTGGTCTGCGCGCTGCTCTCTCTCTGTGTGCTGGTCTGCGCGCTGCTCTCTCTGTGTGCGCTGGTCTGCGCGCTGCTCTCTGTGTGCGCTGGTCTGCGCGCTGCTCTCTCTGTGTGCGCTGGTCTGCGCGCTGCTCTCTCTCTGTGTGCTGGTCTGCGCGCTGCTCTCTCTGTGTGTGCGCTGGTCTGCGGTTCAAGGCATCCTGTCTCATATATTTTGTGAAGTCTGGCTGGAATCTTACGGAAATGTATGAGGACAAAGACACAATTTTCAGAAAAAGTTTTAAATGGGGCAACGTTACCCCATGTATCTTGTGTTTGCAACATGTGTCTTCGTCTTTATGTATCACCTTAGTCATCTTGCACTCACGTAGCACATCACCATCACTAGCTATTTCGTTAAAGATCTGCGGCTTCTTCTTTCATCTTGCGTGTTGTTATTTCACTTGATCACCTGAGTATTGTTGATGTTCCATCTCGTGGTGATGCCTTTGTCGTGTTGGGCTCCATCACTAGGTCCCTCTCACTTCTTATTAGTTGTATCATTGCTTGAGACGCTTCCTTTGTCCTTCCTTATGTCTCTGACTCCGACCTCTGCTCATTTATAAACACTAAGTAAAGAATAACTTAGAAATACGTGACTACTATACAACTATACTAAATATGCAAATACAATCGCAGACAGGCGATATTATCAATGCAAAACAAGCCGTGGGGGATGGAAATCTTCAGCTCAAGATCTTTCATTCGTCTCCGTGCGTCATCAGGAACTAAGCATATATATATATATATATATACGTGTATATATATATATATATATATATATATATATATATATATATATATATATATATATATATATATATATATATATATATATATATATATCATACATACTACACATAAACCTAGAATCAAATATTAAACCCAGGCAACGCGTCTCACCTACAGCACCACCTGGCTATCAATATTCCTAACACAGGTGGTGATGGATTGCTAGTTTGCCAGGAGGGTCTTGAGAGAGAGAGAGAGAGAGAGAGAGAGAGAGAGAGAGAGAGAGAGAGAGAGAGAGAGGGGCTGCAGGGAGGATCATTAGCATGCCTAACCAATCTCTGACTTCAAGTCACTTTGCTGACTGATTGGTAAATGACTTGAATAGCTGGATAGTTGGCTGATTGTTGGGGGGGGGGTTGCTGGTTGACAGACTGGTTGACTGGCTGACTGAAATGACTGTCGGTGAATGACCTTCCATAGACTCATAGCTTGACCAGAAAATTGGGTGGGGGACTTAAGTTATTTCCGCTCACAATTTAGATTAGTTATTCTCTCTGTCTCTGTCTGTCTGTCTGTCTGTCTCTCTCTCTCTCTCTCTCTCTCTCTCTCTCTCTCTCTCTCTCTCTCTCTCTCTCTCTCTCTCTCTCTCACACACACACACACACACACACACAAAGACATTAACGTGTAAATTCCCAAGCAACTTACACACGAGTATGTTCATAACGCATTAATTTGCGCACATGTGTGTGTACGTAACGCTGTAACGTACACACACAAATCAGCACAAGTCACCGGGATGCTTCCTGGTTATAATATTGTGGTTTATCATTAAGCTGATGCAGGAAATATACTGACAAGCCATTATTCTGTGGAGGAATTTGATCCCTGGATGCAATGCAAGGGTTGTTAAGTCTGTCACTAATTGGTTGGAATCCTCGGTATGTGTGTGTGTGTGTGTGTGTGTGTGTGTGTGTGTGTGTGTGTGTGTGTGTGTGTGTATTTAATTCCCTATTTTACTTGGTCGGGTTGGGCTCTAACTCTTGATCCCACCTACTAATACACATAAACTACTTTTGAAGGCGTTGAAGCTGCTTTGAAGGGACTTGAGCTAGAGCTCGCCACAGCCACGCAGGTGTGGGATTCGTCTATAAAATAACTGCATTTTTTATCATAGTGGTGACCCTTGGTAATCTCCCTATGGTGTATAGAAATATTCCTAGTTGGATGAATCTTATTATAGTAGATGGGTCAGGGGTTAACACACTGGCCTGTCAGTTTTGCGACTCGTCTGCCATGTTTTCGAGTCCCACCCGTTCTGTGATTTGATCCATTTCATCATATAATCAGTTTAAAAGATGAGGCGGGGTTGACCTTAGGGAAGTGAGGAAGGGTAGACATCCGGGGGCCCACGGATGGATTCCTGGACTCATGAACCTGGGGAAGGTGAGAACACTTATTGTTGAGGCAGAACTTGGGGAAGTGGAGGAGAGAAAACATCTGAGGGGACACAACTTGATCGTGTGACCTAAAGAATAAAAAATATATTTAACAAGAGAACTATGAATGAATTTAAGGTTCTGAGTCTTCCCTGGTGATATATAGAGACTAACAAAGGTTCACTAACCATAGGGTCACAATTATCTCTATTTTGAGTACTCTGTGCCTATTTAAATTTACTTTAGAAAAATTTTTAGTCCCTATTCCGCAGGTTTTGAATATAAATCAATATTCCCTTAAACATTCATATGATTTTGTCAAACACATCACTAGCTATTGTCAGCCTAATCTAGATATGGCCAACTTTGATGTAGCGACGAGGTTTACCAACAAAGATTTAGTTGAACGTTTGAATACAAAGAGAAACTAAACATTACTTCAGCTATCAGTAATGATTCTTAATTCTTAGTAATAAGATGTAAACACTAGTAGATTCAGTCGTCGCAATGATCTCTCCACTGAGACAAACTCTTGCAAATTCATTTCTCTCTGTTCCACGACACCAACTGACTTGATGAATAACATTTCCATTATACATCAACACTTTCTGAGAGATATGTGAATGATACATTGTCACCTTTTAAGAACACGTCTCTGACTCACTTGGCTAAAGAAGTATTTCAATTTTAAGCACAAAAAAAATCTTGCTTTCACAATGGATAACAAAATTTATTTATCATTACTAAACGTCAATGTATTTCAAGAAAATGTCATAAAAAAATTTAATTAGTAGTAGCTCATTGTCGTCCTCTTGATCTGTCTCTAAATATTAAATTAAATTCCTCCAGGAATTTCATTTAATAGCTGTCCAGCGCCGTTCTTTCAGAAGATATTAAAATAATTCTTGGACAAAATAACTTCTAAACCAGAACACATTAAGTAACAGTTCTAGTGGATGTTTGTTACGTTAAAATTCCCCCTCTTTTTTTTTTAATGGGCATCTGAATTATGATATTATGATACAATTTACGTTACTAACAGCTAGTTGCCACAAATTAAGTTCAAATTCCTTTATTCTTATCCCCGTTTAGTTTGTAGCTATTTCTAGTATAATTAAGGATCCTGTTGCAGCTTCTCTCTGTTAGAATGTGGTGTTGCAGCTTCTCTCTACTAGAATGTGGTGTTGCAGCTTCTCTCTGCTAGAATGTGGTGTTGCAGCTTCTCTCTGCTAGAATGTGGTGTTGCAGCTTCTCTCTACTAGAATGTGGTGTTGCAGCTTCTCTCTGCTAGAATGTGGTGTTGCAGCTTCTCTCTGCTAGAATGTGGTGTTGCAGCTTCTCTCTACTAGAATGTGGTGTTGCAGCTTCTCTCTGCTAGAATGTGGTGCTGCAGCTACTCTCTGCTAGAATGTGGTGTTGCAGCTTCTCTCTGCTAGAATGTGGTGTTGCAGCTTCTCTCTGCTAGAATGGGGTGTTGCAGCTTCTCTCTGCTAGAATGTGGTGTTGCAGCTTCTCTCTGCTAGAATGTGGTATTGCAGCTTCTCTCTGCTAGAATGTGGTGTTGCAGCTTCTCTCTGCTAGAATGTGGTGTTGCAGCTTCTCTCTGCTAGAATGTGATGTTGCAGTTGACTCGCTCCAGTTGTAATATTAGATATGTGGGAAGTATTTTCCAAAATTTTAAAATTAGAGTTTGTGGACATAGAAGATTATTATGATGGAGCTTTACCAATGGCGGACATACATTTCCGCCATTATGGGGCCCTGAAGCTTGAACTGTTATGGGGCCCTGAAGCTTGAACTGTTATGGGGCCCTGAAGCTTGAGCTGTTATGGGGCCCTGAAGCTTGAACTGTTATGGGGCCCTGAAGCTTGAGGTGTTATGGGACCCTGAAGCTTGAACTGTTATGGGGCCCTGAAGCTTGAACTGTTATGGGGCCCTGAAGCTTGAACTGTTATGGGGCCCTGAAGCTTGAGATGTTATGGGGCCCTGAAGCTTGAACTGTTATGGGGCCCTGAAGCTTGAGGTGTTATGGGGCCCTGAAGCTTGAGGTGTTATGGGGCCCTGAAGCTTGAACTGTTATGGGGCCCTGAAGCTTGAACTGTTATGGGGCCCTGAAGCTTGAGCTGTTATGGGGCCCTGAAGCTTGAACTGTTATGGGGCCCTGAAGCTTGAGGTGTTATGGGGCCCTGAAGCTTGAGGTGTTATGGAGTTACCTTGGCAACCAGTATGATCTTTAATAACCTCCTTTTAATTTTTATTTTGATTATTATTTTGTATCGAATTACAATATATTATTCATATTAATTTCTTTTTAAACTTATCATACAGTAGACCCCAAATTTTAACCAATGTGGACTAAAGTGGCTTCTGGGGCCCCTCAGGGATTAGGGGCCCCTGAAGCTTAGGCTTCATTAGTTTCATAGCAGATCTGCTACGAATCAGCAAATTTGGACGTAAGAATTTAAGAGTCTACATGTTAAACAATGTAAAGCTAGACTCAGTGACATTATTTTTTTTTAATTAACTTGTTTACTCTGAAACAATTATAGTTTACCCTCTTTTAGACGAGCCTAATTTTCTGTTGATACTCTTTTGAGTTGCGTCTTGGGGCAGTAACAACCTGAATAAGCTGCGGCAAATATGGCTTCCCACACTGGCTTGTTTACCTAATTCTAAACCTTTCTCTAGTCTTTTGCTGTTATATACACTGTATTTTGGCTCATACATAATTATGTCATGTACCAGAAATAAACCCTGATGTTGATGCTGGTAATTGATTTGTCACCGAAACATTGACATGAAGTGCAATAAATGTCCAAAAACAATTTTCCCCACCTGCTCTTATTTTTTATATACTGTATATATATCTATATATATATATATATATATATATATATATATATATATATATATATATATATATATATATATATATATATATATATATATATTAGTGTTTATGCATCTTTTTGGTTTAAATTATTTCGTATAAATTGGTATATTCCGTTATTTAGTTCTATATATTACTGATCTTTCATAGCTTTTATCAATTTATTCCGTTTCATTTTTATTAATTTGGGATCTCATGAATTCATTTGCATATAATTATTACTTCATGTCTGCCACCAACATGCAAGAAGCAATTCTCTTATTTCTCACTACTAAAATTATTTTAGTTTCATTTTCTGCTCCAGTGAATGTCAGCCACATGTGGGTTTTTTTTTGGGTGTATATCGTCAGTGCCAGGTGGGTAAAAAAAATATATAATAAGTATAATTCCATCAGCAACCCCGAATTTTAATTAGAATAACGAAATATATAACTGAAGTACGTGTCATGTATGGATTTGTAATGAACGATGTTTGTCGGGTATTGAATAAATTATATTTTTGGGGAGGATAAACAATGTTGAAGGTGAGGTTTCAGGATGAGTTTGTGTGCGAGGTTCGAGTGGAAGGTTTGAGTGCAAGGTTCGAGTGGGAGGTTTGAGTGCGAGGTTCGAGTGGAAGGTTTGAGTGTCAAGTTTTTTCGGGGGAGTGAAGTCTGAGGATGACGTTTGGCTGTGAGGTTTGAGCATGAAATTTCAGGTTAAGGCTTCTAAGTACTGCTCACCATATAAACCATCTAGTATTAATCAGAACTTCTGGCTACCTGGGTTAGTCTATATTAGAATCCCATATTTTGCAAAGTGTCTGTCCAGCTGATTCTTAAAGGAACGAATTATATTAGAGCAGCAACTTCTGGGGAATGATTATAACCAGTGCTTTTCAACTCTATGAAAAAGGGCTTTCCTACATTCGTGTTGTGCCACTTGCCACGGAGTTTCATACCACTGTTAGATGTAACTGTATCGTTTTGTGCTTTAAACCATCATCAGGCTTATGTCAAATTTATTTAGTACCTTTAAGGACTGACCACCTCAGAATTACTTCTCCACTTCTACTGTCCTCATTGTTATACTCGTCTTTATTCGACTGAAGAAGCCTGCTGCTTCGACAATAAAGATATCAACTTGCCTTTACTGTATATTATTTATAACATGAATGTTTGTATAATGTCACCTCGTAATCTCTGTTTCCTGAGGGACACAAGTTAAGTGATTAATGTTTATCTTTGCAAGATTTGCTTTTTAATGTTGATACAAGTTTTATTATTATTATTTGCTCCCACGCAAGTTTATCTTCATATTTATATATTTAAGAAACGAAAAGTGGAAAGCAAAGTTACTGAAGATGGGTTCCGACCAGAGCAATGTACATTGTTTACTATTGTTTTAGTTATGTGCCCGACTTTTTTTTTTTTTTGGCCATGAAGCCAAGCATTCAGTTGGCCTCATTGTTGTCAGCAAGACAATGCTTAATTTTATTTTAGGTCATGTGACTATTCCAAGGTCATTCCCGTCATTTACGTCTGTGAGGGGATCAGCACACGAATCATATTCCCACTGTATATCATTACCAGCAATAACCCGCTGGTTAGGAAAACACACAGCTCTAGATTTAAGGCAGTCTGCAGGAGCTGCAACTCTAAGAGGCATCACAGAGGATTAGCTAGCCAGGAAGATTCGAGTAAAAACAAAAATCGAGGAGTCACGCCACTACAGGCTAGCGTAAACAAATGTCGTGGACACGAAGTCCATATCGTAATTCCTTTGCGACTTACATGACCCCAGCGACAGTGTGTTCTCCCTGTTGGTGGTGGATGCTGCGCATCTCCCTGCGCTCATGTCATCTGCGGACTACGAAATTTTGCTTGCAAGCTAAATTTGTAGATTATTTAAGCATATTGTGCTTTTGTATCAGAGGAAAACCACTCGTCACGTTACGCAATTCAAAGAGAGAGAGAGAGAGAGAGAGAGAGAGAGAGATAGAGAGAGAGAGAGAGAGAGAGAGAGAGAGAGAGAGAGAGAGAGAGAGAGAGAGAGAGAGAGAGAGAGAGAGAGAATGATATTAACACAACCGGCAGGTAAGTTGATGTTACCATACCGTTAAAGTTAACATTTAGCAGAGTTTCTCATAAATATAGTTTGAAGGGAATTGTTTCTCAAACATTTACCTCCGAGGCAAACTTCTCTTCCTCTCTGCTCGTGAATCAGCATTGTTTTTCCCAGACTTTATGAGTCAACATCAGTGTTGTCGTGAGTTTTGTGAGTCTCATGGTGAATCCTAATGTTTTTTTTTTCTGTGAGTCGTCTTGGGAGAGCTATTGTTTTCTGAGTCGTCTGTTGGAAGCCATTATTTTCTGAGTCGTCTGCTGGAAGCCATTGTTTTATGAGTCGTCTCTGTGAGTCTTCATTTGGGATTTCTGTTATTGTGAGTCAACAGTTGGGGCCTTTGATGCCATGAGTCTTCACTTTGGACCTCCGTTATTGTGAGTCTTATAGGTGAAGACCTCTGTTCTTGTGAGTAACCCACGCGCTATTACTAACTTTGATCACTGGTAACTAACTACTTGTGTGACACGTGACCTAACGTGAGTCAGGTGTGACCATAAGCCTTGTGAGTCGAGTGGGACCTCCCTAGTCCTCGTGAATGGTCCTTCTTGACCTGTACACTCGTAAGCAGCCAAATTTGACCTTTTGGCCAAAATAATACTGGCAAGGTAAAAGTTCTGTTAACAGGAGCTACTACCGTTGTTGACAGCGGGTGTGTGACTTGTAAATGGTCCAAGTCGGTCCAAAACGTTGGAATACGTTTCACTCACCTGTGTGCGGGTTATTTGTCAAAAGTTTTTTTTTTTTGCCAGGACCTGTTGTCAGAGTTTGTCGGGATCTGTTGTCAGAACCTATTTTCAGCACCTGTTAACAGGACCTGCTGTCAGCTCATCTTGTCAGAATATGTTTGCAGATTTTAAATTATGCAGATTCTGGCTATAGATAATCTGCTCCCCGCGAATTCTCACTTCAAAGATATTTCTTGCTGTGTGTGTGTGTGTGTGTTTGTGTGTGTGTGTGTATGTGTGTGTGTGTGTGTGTGTGTGTGTGTGTGTGTGTGTGTGTATATGTGTGTGTGTGTGTTTGTGTGTGTGTGTATTTGTGTGTGTGTGTGTGAAGTGAATATTTTAAATTAATATTAAGTAAAATGAGAATAATAACAGTAATACTCTAATTTATGGGCGTTATTACTTTCTCACAACTTAGAAATCTTTAATAATTCCACTGACACATAAAAAAGCACAAATATCCACGTTGTTACATAAATATAAATATGTTATTATACTCAAAACTGGTTATAAGAAAAATTATATTTTCATAATAAGTACAATGCTCTCCTGTTGATTTTCTCAAAAAATTTGCTGAGAGAGAGAGAGAGAGTGAGAGACAGGCAGAAAGAATGTTTATATAAATATAAAGAATAACCATTAAATATGAAGCCTCTAGCACTACACTATACATTAAAACGGTTTTCAAAAGCTCAATAAATCCTGGACGATGTGTGTCAGCACCAGCTCTCTCTCTCTCTCTCACTCTCTCTCTCCTCTCTCTTCTTCTCTCTCTCTCTCTTCTCTCTCTTCTCTCTCTCTCTCTCTCTCTCTCTCTCTCTCTCTCCTCTTTGCCAGGGTTTACAAGGTTATTTACAAGCTAAGAGCTGTTACCTACAACAGCTCCTCCTCTCTCTCTCTCTCTCTCTCTCTCTCTCTCTCTCTCTCTCTCTCTCTCTCTCTCTCTCTCTCTCTCTCTCTCTCTTTGTACAGGGTTTTACAAGGTTATTTACAAGCTAAGAGCTGTTACCTACAACAGCTCTCTCTCTCTCTCTCTCTCTCTCTCTCTCTCTCTCTCTCTCTCTCTCTCTCTCTCTCTCTCTCTCTTTCTCTCTCTCACACACTTTTTTTACACAGGGTTTGACAAGGTTAGGTTAAGGATCTCTTAACTTTATTTACAAGTTAAGGATTCCTAACTTTACTGACAAGCTAAGAGCTGTTACCTACATCAGCTCATTTGAAAGCATTTTTATTGTTATGAAACATACAAGTAGGGAACAGGATGAAGTTGGAGCCATATGTGGGCCACCATTATCATTTGATCAACTGACTTTATCTCGTTGACATCATAATGCTGTACGAATATGTTCCAGACTCGAGTCATCCTGGGGATAAATGATTTCAGATGAAGTGATGTTCTGGAGAAGGGTACAGTGTAGTTGCTGCTTACTGCCCGTCTTGTGGTATAGAAGCTTGCTTCTCGCTGTCCTCGAAGTGGAGCCAAGTGTGGTACTTTGACAATGTTGGCCTTGTACATGACAGTAAGGCCACCCAGGATGGGTCAAGGCGAGAGATGAGACGTCTTGTTCTGTTCTCTACTCTGTCAAGCAGTCGCAGATGAGAGGGAGGGGGGGCAGGCAAAAACCAAGGAAGTGGAGCATACTCAAGGTGTGAGCGTACTTGTGCCTCATACATAATCTTGCAACCCCTACTGTCAGGCAGATGCGAGATACGTCGAAGTGCTGTAAGCTTCCTGGCTGCCTTGTTGCAAGATTTACAGTGTGGTTCTTTATGGTCCGTTTGGAGTCAAATTTCACACCAAGGATATCAACTTCTTCTCCAGGTACCAACACTCTCCCATTCATACTTACTACTGCTCCGGCATTACCATCATGGTGCCTAGAGATCATCATTTGTGTTTTCTCAGGTGCAAATGTTACCTGCCATCGGTTTCCCTAAGCTGATATAGCTCTTAGCTGGTGATTGATGTAGCTTAGAGCAGCTGGCATTTCTTCTCTTGGATACGTGAATGTCAGAGTACAGTCGTCTGCACATGCATGAGATTCTGGGATGAGATGAAGAAGGTCATTGAAGTAGACATTCAATAACAAGGGCTCTCTCTCTCTCTCTCTCTCTCTCTCTCTCTCTCTCTCTCTCTCTCTCTCTCTCTCTCTCCTCTTCTCTCTCCTTCTCTCCCTCTCTCTCCCTCATCTCCTCTAGGGCAATTCCATCTTCACAACTCCACTTCCTCTCTTACCCCCCGCGCTCCACCACGATTACCCAAAACAGGAAGGGCAGGGATTGTAACTCATGGCCGCCATACCCTTCGATTTGTTGATGGGCTTCAGCACTGATAAAAAAGTCAGGATTGACATTCTGTCAGCCCGCCTTGCTGTGTAAGATTGAGTGATTCAATCAACATGATAAAAAAGTGTTTAATTATTTTCAGTGTCATGTGCTTTAAAATGAGTACATATATAACATATAAAAATATGTTTTTAATTTTTATATGTTTTAATATACATGTATATATATATATATATATGTGTGTGTGTGTGTGTGTGTGTGTGTGTGTGTAACACCACCTAAGAAGAGTGACCCGAAAAAAAAGAAAACACTTTATCCGTCTCTCATTCAATCACCGCTTTGCCAGAAGCATACTGACACGATAGTTCAGATGGCCCTCTAAACTGTAATATACCCACCCCTCCTTCAGAGTGCACTGTACTTCCCGTCTCCAGGACTCAAGTTCGGCTAACCGGTTTCCCTGAATCCCTTCATAAATGTTGCCTTAGTCACACTCCAACAGCACGTCAAAACAGCTTGCCTCCGCTCAATCCTATCTAACGCTCTCGCACTCAAAACTTCCATATGCCATACCTCAATTTTTTCCTGGAATGACTGGAATTACTCCTTCCCCGCCTCTCCACCCAAGGGTTTTACACCCTCCTAGTCATTTTATTTTGCTTCATCATCTATGAATGCCAAAACCATCTCAAGAACCACTCCTTAGCCTTCTGGATAATACTTCTGACTTCTGTAATTCCAGCTTTTTTCTTAATCTTCACCACAGAATTTTCTGCATAATATTCACACCATACATATCTCTCAAACATAATATCTCCACTGCCTCTAGTCTCCTCCTTGCTGCAACGTTTAAAACCCATGTTTCACACCAATATAATATACTCTGATTCATTCCCTTGTTTGGGCCTCTAAGGAAAAAGTTCATTGCCTCCACAGATGCCTTATGGACCACTCCCAAATATCTGAACACATTTACTTCATAATCTCTCCACTCTAATATTCAGTCTTTCA
>WNWK01000039.1:985000-997500 GCA_009830355.1 Cherax destructor
CGAACTACTCATAACACTGTCGTAGAGATAACATAAGAATGGAGAAACACTGCAGTAGTCCTACTGGCCCAAACTAGGCAGGTCTTCCTCTAAAGCAACCATTCCCACCTACCTATTTGTCCAGTCTTTTCCCACAGCCACCCAAGAATTTACTTCAGTAAGTCAGGTACTAGTCATACCCAGCCTTTCTCTCGAGAGAAATAAACCTTCAGTGTAAATGTAAGAGAAGACAGGAGCTGGAGTTTAACGCGGCTGAAGTAAACAAAACCTGGAGTCTAACGCGGCTGAAGCATAAACGCAAATGTTGCAAACTTTATTCAAGTTAGTCGGTGTAAAGTTGAAAAAAATAGAAGACCACGAGCTGGTTACTCACTGAAAACAAAAATATGCAATAACGAATAGGTAAACAATACGCGCTCACACGCGCAACAACACACACACATATTTGAGTATGCAGCACCAGTTTGGAACCCACACCTAGCCAAGCACGTAAGGAAACTGGAAAAATAAACACATAAGCAGTATAATGTGATCCTTTATTGACAACGTTTCGCCCACGCAGTGGGCTTTATCGAGTCACAGACAGATCTACCTGGAAAATGAGCAACATGGAGATATATATAGGGTACAGTCAGGTGGAGAATGCTGGGTCAGGTGGAGAAAGCTGCATGTCACAGTCTTAAAAGTAGTGTGATAGTTAAAAACATTGTGTGACTTAAAGGACCTGCAGTACCATTCTTGAGTTCTAGGTGGGATAGCGTTGAAGAAGTTTCTTGGCAATAGGTTCAGCTATGTTGTAGAAGCCGTTGTTCTGGTTGAAGTTGTTGGATATACAGATGAGTGATGATTCTAGGATTCTTCGGTATTGCGTGTTGTCTTCTCTGGCGATGAGTCTTGCGTTTCTGTAGTTGATTAAATGGTTGTGTAAATTTCGGTGTTGAACACAGGCATTTCTTGAGTCGTCAGATCTGCCTGCGTACTGGTGTTCTGAAATGCGTGTTTGTAGGTCTCTGGATGTTTCGCCAACGTATAATTTGCTGGAGCCATTGCAAGGGATTGTGTATACCCCTGCCGTGTCGGTATTTTATACCATTTATTTCCACGTAAGGAAACTAGAGAAAGTGCAAAGGTTTGCAACAAGACTAGTCCCGGATCTAAGGGGTATATCCTACG
Organism: Cherax destructor; assembly: GCA_009830355.1. Lineage (NCBI taxonomy): Eukaryota > Metazoa > Arthropoda > Malacostraca > Decapoda > Parastacidae > Cherax > Cherax destructor. The sequence goes on from WNWK01000039.1 coordinate 986,174, forward strand.
AGGAGAGGTTAAGGGAAATCGACCTGACGACACTGGAGGACAGGAGAGATAGGGGGGATATGTTAACGACATAAAATACTGAGAGGAATCGACAAGGTGGACAGAGACAGGATGTTCCAGAGATGGGACACAGCAACAAGGGGTCACAGTTGGAAGTTGAAGACTCAGATGAACCACAGGGATGTTAGGAAGTATTTTTTCAGTCACAGAGTTGTCAGGAAGTGGAATAGTCTGCGAAGTGATGTAGTGGAGGTAAGATCCATACATACCTTTAAGAAAAGGTATGATAAAGCTCATGGAGCAGGAAGTGACCTAGTAGCGACCAGTGAAGAGGCGGGGCCAGGAGCTATGAGTCGACCTCTGCAACCACAATTAGGTGAGTACACACACACACTGTACATGACACATGTCAGTCCAGTTGCTGAATATGCAACTCCAAGAACGTAGTGTTTGAAACGAGAAGACCTGGTGCGAGAGGTCACACATGAAAGCTTAATACAAGAACCACATAGACGCCAAGAAATACTTTACCAGCCTGAGAATGGTTACCAAGTGGAACGAGCTGGATTCATAAATAGTGGAGAGCAACTCTATACACACTTTTGATATGTATATTGCTCAGGTGAATGAGGGTTAACAGGCGCGGCCAGGAGCTAAGGCTCGACCTCCGTTAACACACATGCCTAAATCTTGGCCATGATCATAAGAACATAAGAACATAAGAATGGAGGAACACTGCAGAAGGCCTACTGGCCCATACAAGGCAGGTCCTTATCAAAACCACCACTACCTAAGAATTTATTCCCGTACTCACGACACAAATCAAACCCAGCCCCTCCCACTCATATATTTGTCCAATCTCTTTTTAAAGCCACCCAAGGTCCTAGCCTCTATCACAGTACTCGGAAGATTGTTCCACGCATCTACAACTCTGTTCGAAAACCAGTACTTGCCTATGTCCTTTCTAAATCTAAATTTATCCAATTTAAATCCGTTATTTCTGGTTCTTACTTGGTTCGATATCCTCAGTATTTTATTAATATCTCCTTTGTTTATGCCCATCATCCACTTGTACACCTCGATGATATCTCCCCTCATTCTACGTCTCTCCAGAGAGTGGAGATTCAACGCTCTAAGTCTATCTTCATACGGGAGATTTCTTATACTGTAAATCATTTTAGTCATTCTTCTCTGTATGTTCTCCAATGAATCTATATCCATCCTGTAGTAAGGAGACCAAAACTGAGCTGCATAATCCAATGTATAGAGCTGTAAAATAACTTTTGGACTTCTGTTGCTTATACTTCTTGAAATAAATCCTAGTAATCTGTTAGCCTTATTGCGCACACTTAGGCACTGTTGTCTTGGCTTTAGATTCCTGCTTACCATGACTCCCAAGTCTTTTTCACATTCTGTATGATCAAGCTCTACTTCACCTAGTTTATAAATTCGAGGGATATTTTCATTACCAAGGACTAGTACCTTACACTTATCCACATTGAACTTCATCTGCCACTTTTGAGACCAAGACATTAATTTGTCCAAATCCTCCTGGAGTTCACTGGTATCCTCCTCAGAATGAATCATACGGCCTATTTTTGTATCATCAGCAAATTTACTCATGTCACTTGCAATTCCTTCATCAAGGTCATTTATGTAAATTATGAACAACAATGGGCCTAAAACTGATCCTTGTGGAACGCCACTAGTGACTAATCCCCATTCAGATTTGACCCCATTAATGGAAACTCTCTGCTTTCTATTGGTAAGCCATGCCTCTATCCATGCTAGAACTTTACCTCCTATACCATGAGCTGCCACCTTTCTTAAGAGTCTCTTGTGAGGTACTCTATCGAAGGCCTTACTGAAATCCAAGTAAACTATATCATATTCTTTATCACTGTCTACTGCCTCAAATGTTTTATTGAAAAACGTCAGTAAATTTGTTAGGCAGGAACGACCTCTCGTGAACCCATCCTGAGATTCATTAATCAAATTATGTTCTTCAAGGTGACTTCTAATAATATCAGCTATAATTGATTCTAATAATTTGCCTACTATAGATGTGAGGCTTATTGGACGGTAATTTGATGGAATTGACTTATCCTGATTTGAATATAGGAACTACATTAGCTATCTTCCACATCTCTGGCACAATACCAGTTAGGATGGACGTATTAAACACATTTGTTAATGGCTGACTAAGTTCCATCTTGCATTCTTTAAGTACCCTGGAAAACAACTCGTCGGGTCCGGGGACTTATTTTGCTTCAGTTTATCTATCTGTTTGATAACCATGTCCCTCGTGACAGTAATATTAGTTAACTTGAATTCTTCAGGAACTGAATAATTGTTAATTTCTGGAATCTCATTTACGTCTTCTTGTGTAAAGACTGACAAAAATAGTCATTAAATAGAGAACACATTTCCAGTTCGTTATCCGTCAGCTGTCCATTCCCAATTTTCAGAGGTCCTACCTTTTCCCTCACCTTCGTCCTATACACTTGAAAGAACCCTTTTGGATTAGTCTTTGATTCATTAGCAACCTTAATCTCATAGTCACGTTTAGCCTTTCTAATCCCTTTTTTACTTCTCTTTTCAACTGAACATATTGGTCAATAAGGTTAACATCTCCTCTTTTGATGCGCCTATAAATTCCTCTTTTCTCCCTAATAGATGTTTTAGCCTCCTGTTAATCCATTTGGGATCGTTATTATTTGACCTAAATTCTCTCGGGGGAATAAATATACTCTGTGACGTTGTACATTATTAAGAAAAAATCATAAACGCAGATCCCATCGTAATCGTTAGCTAGATTACCCCAGTCGAGATTAGACAGGTGTTCTCTAAGTCCAGTATAGTCGGCAGAACGAAAATCAGGAACTTTTACCGTATTATCCCTATTCTCGTACTCCCAGGTAATATTAAAAGTAATGGATTTGTGATCACTTGCGCCAAGCTCTTCAGTGATCTCCAGATTATTTACAAGGGTTTCTTTATTTGACAAGACTAGGTCGAGCAAATTATTACCTCTGGTAGGCTCCGTCACACACTGCTTCAGAAAACAGTCCTGAACTACTTCCATAAAGTCACTGGACTCCAGATTACCGGTCAAGGAAGTCCAGTCAATTTGACTAAAGTTAAAATCCCCTACTATCACTACGTTATTGTGTCTAGAAGCCCTAACAATTTCGTCCCAAAGAAATCTCCCTCTATCGTGATCCAAGCCTGGAGGTCGGTATATTACACCTACAATCAGTTTTTCTTGACCTTCTAGAAACTCTACCCAAACAGATTCTGCTAATGATCCATCTATTTTTATGCCTGTTTTTATGCAGCAATTTATATTTTCTCATACATACAATGCAACTCCACCCCCTTTCCCATTATATCTATCTACATGGAACAACTTAAACCCCTGAATATGACACTCAGCAATCATATCCCGACTCTTTATATTATACCATGTTTCAGTTATTGCAATGACATCAAAGTTCCCAGCACATGCTACCAAACGTAATTCGTTAATTTTATTTCTGGCGCTTCGACAGTTAGTGTAAAATACATTGAGATGTATCTTCTTGTGAACCTTTTTCATATTCAGCTTTTGTTTTACACAATTTCTGTTACTATTATTACCCTGTGTTACTCGAATACTGTTATTGTTAAGATTTATGATGTCAAAGCCTGAATCAATATTTTGACCCTCATTATTCACCATTCCTAAACCCATACCTCTAACTAATCCTAGTTTAAAATCCTAACAACATCCTCAACTGAGCTAGAGAGAAATTCTACACCTGCCCTGGATAAGTGAACCCCATCCCTGGCATACATGTCATTTCGGCCATAGAAGTGGTCCCAGTTGTCAATGAATGGGACTGCATTATCCTTACAGTGTTTGTCCAGCCAGCAATTTATACCAATCGCTCTGGACAGCCATTCATTTCCAACACTCCTTCTTGGCAAAATGCCACATATAACAGGGCGCCCCCCCTTCTTCCTAATTATGTCTATTGCTGTCCTGTACCTTCTAACTAAATCCTCACTTCTACGCTTGCCTACATCATTGCCTCCAGCACTGAGGCAGATAATAGGATTGATCCCATTACCGTTCATGATGTTGTCAAGCCGGCTAACAATATCCTCCATCCCAGCCCCAGTGGGTACCGCCATCCTGTGATGATGCCTTCAACTGCTACACCTCTCCTCTGGCTACAGTTTATATATGTGTATGTGTCCATCCTCCTTCTCCTCCTCTCCCTCCTCCTGCCTCTGCTTCAGTTTGATAAAGGCTGAGGGACTGACTACCTGTCAAAACTAAGGGACTGACCACCTGTCAAGTCGAAGGAATTGACCATCTGTCAATTCTGACCACCTCTTCTTCAACTGTCTCCAGTACTTAACGTTACTAGATGGCGAATCGTCTTCACACAAAAAAAAAAGATATCAAGTTGTTGCACATTATGACTTATTCCCACAGCAAGGCGAGTAACACACACACACACACACACACACACACACACACACACACACACACACACACACACACACACACACATAATATCCCAGAAAAATACTATATACTTTATGCCTAAAAGATCTCATTATCACTTAATAATGCGTGAAAAAGCATCTAATTACACTTTTCATCCCCGAGACCTGAAACAACGTATTTCCGACGAGAATATAATTAAATGCAGAAATTTTTTCACGAATCCTGGTTTATGAGAGGGAAAAAAATACTGCCCAAAATACTACTGCTTAGCAAGGTCATAATTAATGTAAATACTGCCTCCGTTTATCATTTAAGAGCGTTCCTGGTTTTATATGTGAGGAGCCGTGTGTTTTAGCCTGGGTTTGGTGGTTGTGGAGGAAGGGTGTTGGGGTGTTGAGCTCGTCTCACGGCCCTCGTTTGATCATGATAGTGGTTTACGACATCTGGAAGTTGATTAAGACACATGTGCAACAGCCGGGTGTTGCACATGTGTCTAATTATTACGGAATTCGTATTGAACTGCTTTGGATAATGCGACAGCCAAGACAATGACAGGTTTGTACACAGAATAAACAGTCACAGTACCGTGGCTGCAACAATGCACAGATAGGTAAATGGACACGGATGCGACTAACGTGACATTGTATTGTGGCAACGTTCCGCTCTCCAGGAGCTTTGTCCAGCTCCTGGAGAGCAAAGCATCGCCACAATAAAATGTCACTTTAGTTGCATTTGTGGCCACGTACCTAACATTTGTCGGTAATTCCACCATTATTACTAATGCACAAATAAACCGCACACAGGACAGAGTAAGTAATGACGATTTTCTCTCTCCTGTCAACGAGTTACTGGAATATGGACAGTCCTGTGAGTAGACTCTGACAAGACAGATGAAACTTGTGTATTGCCGACACTGTTGATCCTCAGTAATACTCTCATCTGCCTCTTGTCCAGCATCCTCAACAACACAGCTTTTTATTATTATTATTTTGTAATGATTTATTATTTTTTATTACAAGTATTAATGATGTTCTTTATTTCAGGATTTTAAATACACTTTTTTTACAATAATATATTCTATTTTTCATTGTTAAGTGGTTGTATTTGGGCGCCTGGAACGGATTACCCCTATAACGAACGAGGTTCTAGACCCAATTAGATTCGTTATAGCATACCCCACTGTATACATATGTATATATTTCAAAAATATGAATATATATATATATATATATATATATATATATATATATATATATATATATATATATATATATATATATATATATATATGAAGTGCTTGTAAAGCGTAAATTGGTGGTTAATTTCTTGTGTGTATAACGTATTGTCATTGTGTTGAGTCAGGCGGGATATTGTCTTGCTGGAGTTGAGGTTGCAAGCAGTGTTGGTGGTGGTCAACATGGTTGATTTATCGATACGTTGGCAAAGTTATATTAGCAGCATATACGTCATATACACTGAAACTGGTACAGTAGAACAGCTGTTGTGTAGTAGAGCGTCTTGCTTGAGTGAGCTGGATTTAAAGTTGTTGTTTTTTTTTAGTGCCCCCCAAGTCAGTGTTAGTTGGCTTTAATATCGTCGTTTTTTCGAGTCCTAGATCAGTGTGAGTTGGCTTTAGTGTGGTCCTTTCTAGAGCTTCACTTCAGAGTGCGTGAAGAGGGTTTAAAGTTGTCCTCTCGCCTCTTGCCTTTACCATGGAAATGCTCGTCCAAGTATTGCCTGCTTTCATCATCTCTCCGCTTCCTGTTTTCCCTTACAATCTCTTCCTCTACTCGCTATATCTTAAGTGATTTTCCTCTTTGCTTCGTTTTAAGAACTCTCTCTCTCTCTCTCTCTCTCTCTCTCTCTCTCTCTCTCTCTCTCTCTCTCTCTCTCTCTCTCTCTCTCTCTCTCTCTCTCTCTCTCCTTTCATTAATCTTTTCTTTATTCTTGTGTTCTCAATTACAGCAAACTGTTTTCCCACTTGTATTTTACAAACTTAGACTTGTATTCTGGTTGTGAATACATATTTGTGTTTCATATAATATTAGGCAAGATACTCGTACATGCAAGCAGGGAGAGAAAATGCTCAAAATGTGAATCAGACGAAGAAAAATGACTGCTGATTAAGTGAAGTCCTTTAAGAGAACACGGTGAGAGATTGTAAGGGCTGCCAGTCTTGTGGTATAACGGCTGTGTTATACTCCTGTTTTTCTCGGGTTATTCTGAGGTACCTTGAGAGCATTGGTCATTAAAAGCCACCATCATCTTAGGCTTGCAGGAAATGCTGCGACGACAGGTCCGACTTAGAGCCGGGTCGAGGCAGGAGATGAGTCTCTTTTGCACTATCCTCTACCTCGAAGCAAAAAGCATGCTAACTAAGCATGCTAAACAAGAGCGTAGCGCATAATCAACATAAGAACAAACTTGTGGTTCGTGTATAGAGATATACAGCCGCTGCTCTGTATCTCCACACGTACAAGTACGAGATACGCCCAAGTGTTATTAGTTTCTTGACAGCTGCTCGTTGATTATTCGTGTGCCAGAGGGCAGCAGGCATTTAATCTTTGATGTAAATAAATGTTAGAGTTTAGGCATCTTCGTAAGGCATGAGAGATGAGGTGAAGTGAGTCACTGAAGCAAGCATCCCAGAGCACTGACCTAGGAGTCACTGAAGCAAGCATCCCAAAGCACTGGCCTAGGAACACTGTCATGTGGTAAGCCACTGCCAGTCCTTTTATTAACAGTCATCATTTTACTGCACCCTGGCACTGAGTGGCACACAGACTGCCGCATTAACAACTGCCTTAAGATATTTATAATTGTGGAGTGGTACCCCGGATTCCTTTTACATGTAGCCCGCTCAGGCTGCCACGGTACTATACCCTGCCAACGGTACCTGCAATGTCCAGTGCAATATCACAGCTGATTTGGAATGCATCAAATAACTAATGCAACATAATGGAGAAGTTAATCAGCTGATCAGATGCAGAAAAACACCATTTCTAAAATACCACTGAGATAGTATCTTGCAATAGTCGACAGATACTGTTATTGTAATTGACTTTATTCATGAAAGTAAACTGAACATATTAGTCACGTAGTGTTACTGTGAGATTGTCACAGTAAAATAACATTAACAACAGTGACAATGTCTTGTTTATGCAAACATAAACAACTTTTGTTTTCTTCCACAAAGAGGGACATTTTTTCCTCATGATAGACTTGATGATTAAGACACATATGCAACAGTTGGGTATCTTTATTTTGAAACGTTTCGCCCACACAGTAGGCGAAACGATGTGAAGACGTCTTCACATCTCTTCTGCTTCTCCCAACTTTCCTGTACTCGACTGAAGAAGCCTACTGTGAAGGCGGAGAGTTTCTAAATAAAGATACCTAACTGTTGCATGTGTCTCTTACCTAACAACCTGTCGGTATTTTATACCATTTCAATATTCGTCTTTTCCTTTAATTACTCCAGAGACAAACCTGTCTAACTAGTGGCAAACAGTCGAGTCTTCGGACGGATATGCTAGTCATTCGTTAGTTTGGGTAGTTGGTATTTTTTATGACCTCTGTACACCCATAAATAACCTCCTGCAATATAATTTGCAATATAATTTATCTGACGCGGTTCATAAGCCAATTGGTGTCCCACAGGCGTGGTCTTGACGATCAAGTGTTTGAAACATTGCATTTCATAATAACCTCTTTACAGCAGTGATATCTAAACCAAGTATGATCGGAAGGCTTCGTCGCATACTGCCCCTCCGCTACCTTTTTTTTGTTTATCGCAAGCCTATGCACAGTGGCACGTACATTCATTAATTTTCTGACCATGCTCTCTCTATCAAGAAAAGTGTTATTATTTCTCTTTCTTCGTGCCCTCCGCATTTCTGCCCCTGTGGAATACACAGGTGCTGGATATCCAGGTGACCGGTGTAAGCGTACGCTTTGATTGTCAACATTCTCCCTGAGGATCCAACGGTGAATAGAGGACACACATGGCAGAATAAGCTGTTGTTGAAAAGACGGGAACTGAATCCTTCTGGTGGTATGCGGTGTTGTGTGATATGAGAACGACTGTGTGGGTTGATGAGTTGTGTCTTAGCGGCTTGTTAGCGACTGTGTAGGCAGGACGCTAACAATAACAAAGGCTAACAGACCGACCATCTTCTGTCAACGATGAGGAACTAATTACCTCAGAACTCTCTCTCTCTCTCCACTTCACCTACTGTCCCCGTACAGTAATCACCTCTCTTTCCGAATGATAAAACTTGCGCAGGTGACACGTTTCCAAAATAAAGATGATACCTAAGTTTTGCACATGTCTCACTCACGAAAGGTGTTGAGACAATAGCCAGATAAGACTCTAAAGATTCACAAAGGTTTGGGGTTCACTGTCGCTGAAATCTGTTCATGACGAAGACATTAACAAAGAGGTTCTTGGTGTTATACAGAAGTTGAAGAACAGTCTCACCAGATGAGAGGCTGCAGTCTTATTAATACTCTGAGGAATCGTCTTGCCCAGCACTGCTCATAACACGGCATGTCGTATTCTTAGTAGCATTAACTTAATTCTGCTTTCATTTACCCTGTAAATACCATGGCACATTATTCTGTCACGGAATCATTTGACCACTTTAGTTTCAGCCGTCAGAGTTGGCAGGAAGGAACAGAGGATGTTGACAGAGCCTTCTGCTGTTTTATTCTATTCTCTACCATCGAAACAGAATTAGAGATAGTTTGAATGTGGCTTATGTCTCGCAGCCTGCTTCTCTCTCTCTCTCTCTCTCTCTCTCTCTCTCTCTCTCTCTCTCTCTCTCTCTCTCTCTCTCTCTCTCTCTCTCTCTCTCTTCTCCTCTCTCTCTTCTCTTCTCTCTCTCTCTCTCTCTCTCTCTCTCTCTCTCTCTCTCTCTCTCTCTCTCTCTCTCTCTCTCTCTCTCTTTCTCTTTTCTCTCTCTCTCTTTTCTTTCTTTTCTCTCTCTCCTCTCTCTCTCTTCTCTCTCTCTCTCTCTCTCTCTCTCTCTCTCTCTCTCTCTCTCTCTCTCTCTCTCTCTCTCTCTCTCTCTCTCTCTCTCTCTCTCTCTCTCCCCTAGCCTCGTATATGAAGGCCCAGGACTGCTTATTTGGAGCACTGCTGTTCTGAATATTATTTCCATATATCTTGTTTCATGGGCCCACACTGCTCCCACTCTGTAAATATTGTGTTTTTCTCAAAAAATTCAGCCACGCGCACGCACACACACGAGCAAGTACGTGCAGAGGCAAACATGTGTGTGTGTGTGTGTGTGTATGTATACCTTGAATTATGTGACCGTATGCCCCCAACACGTACACGCGTATACATAGACACGCATGCCGATGATTCATGTATATTGTATACACATGTATATTACATACACGTGGTGGAATTCGTACTCGCCTTTGCTGTGTTCTTAGGGGTCGATTCATAGCTCCTGGTCCCGAGTTTTAACTGTTAACGAACGATGGTTTCAGACGCGTGCCCTCCAGGCTCGATCATACCTGTTTATGAAACTGTGTGAATATAATAATGGTACACAATACCGAGAGGTTGGTAAGTAAGACACATGTGCAGCAGTCAGGTATCTATATTCCGAAACGTTTCGCCCACACAGTAGGCTTCTTCAGTCGAGTACAAAAAGGTTAGCAGAAGCAGTAGAGATGTGAAGACGATAGAATCAGTCCATCACTCTTGGAGACGTAGGTTGGAGGTGGTCAGTCCCTCAGCCATAGTCTGGAACAATGTGAACAGTGTTCCAGACTATGGAACAATGTTCACATTTGTTCTTCTTCTGACTCTTCATCTTCATTCTTCTTCGTCTTCTTCTTCCTCCCCCTCTCCCTCCTCCCCTCCCCCTCCTCCTCCCCTCCCCCACCTCCTCCTCCAGAAAGTTCTCTCATTCCCGATGGAGATAAAAAAAAATCTGACCCAATATTCCAGGAACCCAAATTTCACATTAATTTTTAATATGTTCTAATAGACGCCAAAACTTTCAAAAAAAAATTATAATTTTACCACTTCCTAAGACTTTTTTTTTTAATTTAATAACAATTTGATCTTGGAAGTTTAATATAAAAAAAATTATGTAATTCTCCTATAATATTAAAAAAAAAATAGTCTCTTAAGAGACGATAATTAAGAAATTATTTTGTTTAATTCGGCTGATAATTGAGGTTACTCTAAATTAATTGAGGTTACTCTAAATTAATTGAGGTTACTCTAAATTAATTGAGGTTACTCTAAATTAATTGAGGTTACTCTAAATTAATTGAGGTTACTCTAAATTAATTAAATCAATTCTTGAATAATTAAAAATTATTAGTAAAAAAGTACTAAAGGTCCTAGAGAGGGCGAAACGTTGTCCCAGTTAGGACCTTTTCTGCAGTGTCTTGCGCTCTCTTGTGACTACTTCGACGTTTCGATCTGTAACAACCAGAGGAAACCAAATACCCAGAATTACAGGCATGTATCAACATAAACACAGTAAGTACTGGTTAGTGATACAAAGAAACGAACTAGGAAACAATAAAATAAAATAAGTACTTGATATTTCCACTTTACGCCGAGGTCGTCTTCAGCAGACAGAAGAGGTCATCAATGACACAAAAACCTATAATACCTATCTTACCTATTTTTTTTTTCACTATATTTGGATTTGTTTGTAACAGAGATTTCCATGTTTTTTTTTCTTATCGGACGTGTTTATATGAATAAGTAAGGGCAAGTAAGAACGGGTAAGGACAGGTAACGACAGGTAACGACAGTTAAGAACAGATGGCAACAGAAAATGAAGGAATCCTATGA
>WNWK01000039.1:1002500-1010000 GCA_009830355.1 Cherax destructor
CTTGATAATGTGAGCAGACACGAAAGCGCTTGGAATTCTTCTATTTTTTCACAGTTGTTGTCTTGTATATATATATATATATATATATATATATATATATATATATATATATGCAAAAAGATCACAGTAAACAGGTGATATCAAAATATGCAAGACAACACTATGAAAATAGAGGAATTCAAGCGCTTGTGACTACTCACATTATCAATAGTTCCTTGATAATGTGAGTAGTCACGAAAGCCCTTGGAATTCCTCTATTTTTCATAGTGGTTGTCTTGCATATATATATATATATATATATATATATATATATATATATATATATATATATATATATATTATATATGCAAGACAACCACCTGTTTACTGTGATCTTTTGCATATATATATATATATATATATATATATATATATATATACCTCTGAGGTGTACGCCTCTCAGTGCATATACACTGACCGCCGACTGAAAGCCCCACTTTAGGAATTAAAGTATCCCTGACAGATAGTGTACAAGTGACCTGCGGCCTTAATAACCCTCGTCTTGTCGACAGCTTTTTAGCCCCATTAACCAAGTTACTAATAAGTCTCCTTAAACACTTAATTACGGGGCTATGACTCGGCCCCTGCCACCACAGTTAGGTGAGTACGGGGGTTTTAATAAATTAGTACATCCCCTCTTTACTTTTCTGTAGCGCGACAGTAATGTTTTGCCAGAGAACCTTCGTACTTAACGTGTTGATAAAATAGACACATGTACAACATTTATGTATCTTTATTGTGGCAACGTTTCGCCACCCAGTGGCTTCATCAGTCCAGTACATAGAAGAATGGTGATAACCAGAGGGAGTTTTGAGGTAATCAGTCCCTTAGCCTTGAGTCCATGTAATCAATCCATCAGTCCTGATGGAGAGGTACTCGAACTGTGTTGTCTGCACACTTCTGGTAAGACAGCTGTTGTATGAGTGATGCTCAACTGTTTTCCTTTTTTTTTTTTTTTTTGGAGGGAAGATGATATTCACGTACCTTGGAGGGAGGCTGTTATTGTACTTCAAAAAAATTATACCCTGACTCAAGACAACACATGGGCAGGCACAGTCAAGCAGGTCAGAATAATGACTTGGTCTTGAAGTCTTGCTGGATAATACTGAGTCTTGAGGTCAGTTCCTCCCAACATAACGTATATCATTGCAACAGAACGTATGGATCTTGCAACAGAACGTATGGACCTTACAGCAGAACGTATGGATCTTGCAACAGAACGTATGGATCTTGCAACAGAACGTATGGATCTTGCAACAGAACGTATGGACCTTGCAGCAGAACGTATGGATCTTGCAACAGAACGTATGGATCTTGCAACAGAACGTATGGACCTTGCAGCAGAACGTATGGATCTTGCAACAGAACGTATGGATCTTGCAACAGAACGTATGGATCTTGCAGCAGAACGTATGGATCTTGCAACAGAACGTATGGATCTTGCAGCAGAACGTATGGACCTTTCATGAGAACGCATGGACCTTGCAGCAGAACGTATGGATCTTGCAGCAGAACGTATGGATCTTGCAGCAGAACGTATGGATCTTGCAGCAGAACGTATGGACCTTGCAGCAGAACGTATGGATCTTGCAGCAGAACGTATGGACCTTGCAGCAGAACGTATGGATCTTGCAGCAGAACGTATGGATCTTGCAACAGAACGTATGGACCTTGCAGCAGAACGTATGGATCTTGCAGCAGAACGTATGGACCTTTACAACGTAACGTATGGACCTTGTAACAGAAAGTATGAACCTTGCAGCAGAAAGTATGAACCTTGCAACAGAACGTATGGACCTTGCAACTGAAAGTATGAACCTTGCAGCAGAAAGTATGAACCTTGCAACAGAACATATGGACCTTGCAACTGAACGTATCATGCTGACACTCCATTATGATCTTGGTATCGTATTCTTCCTGTCGTCTCTCTGTGTGCAGCATCCAGTAGTAGTCAACTATCATGCTGATACTCCATTTATTTTGGCATGTTCTCTCTATCTCCTCTATATTCTGGTGTAACATGTCTCCTTGCTGTGGACTCAGGAACTCCCAGATTTTCCGGAAAATAGTCCAAATGATCCTCCAGTAAACGCAATCTGACGCTCATATTGCATCCTAAGGCCCTGAACTTCTCCGACACCCTCATCACCATTTGCTTTGTAGTTTGAGTTCTTGTAGTTACCTGAAATTTTTTTTTGTTATGACATGTTTGAAGGCAATCCACGCGGAGTCTCTTTCTCAACATCAAGCGGAGAATTTTCAAAATTTTCAGCCTAGTCTTCTCATATCTCCCTGGACACACGTCTTCTCTGAGCTTGCCATTCGACAGTCCTGGAAACTTCTTGCAGCAAAAACTTGAAAGCGTCTCCATCTCGTGGCAAAGCTTGGGGAAAAAACTGCTTGATTAAGCAGAGTTTTACAAATATCTTGTTAGTGGGATGGAATGTGAAGGACTTGCCTAGTATGGGCCAACAGGCCTGCTGCAGTGTTCCTCCTTTCTTATGTTCTTATGTGTAGAGCAAACAAGAGGACATTGTACGTACTACATTGTCTTGTACAACACTGTACAAGACAACATTGTCTTGTACAACATTGACCCTGGTGTAAGTCTACTTCCAATAATCCATTGCTTATGTTGTTCCTTAATGACAAGTTCACCACAAATATAACAAAAACTGTCCGTACAGTTACCACAGCCTCGAGCAGCCATAGTCACAACCAACACACAAATCAACTCTGAAAAAACACGTAAATACAAGTTGGGTACAGTGAAGAGACACGACGTTAACTGTCAGCTTACAACCTTCTCCAGTGTCCTCTAACACTCTCTCTCTCTCCCTCACAACCTCTTTCCTTCCCTTACTTCCACATTCATGTTCTTTCTCTCTCCCCCACCCCCTTTACCCACTTTCACGTTCGTTCTCTCCCCCTCACCGCCTCGTTCCCCTCCTCACCCCCACATTCATGTTAAGACCTGGTATATAACAAGGGATAGCGGCAACACTACTCACCGGACGACTGGACAAAAAAAAAGAATGTACTCAATACATAAATCTGGTGATTATTTACGAAATCAGCAAAACAGAATTGACACGAAACAGACCACAAATCTTAAGCAAAGAAATTAATGTATTCCTGTGTTGTTGTTGATATTATTATTGTTGATGTTGCTGTTGTTGTTGTTGTTGTTATTATTATTATTATTATTATTATTATTATTATTATTATTATTATTATTATTATTATTATTATTATTATTATTATATTTCTTGCGTACATGGATTATTTCCCAAATAATATCATTCTTAATAGTTTATCAATGATAAACAACATTACGAATTTGTCTTATATATATATATATATATATATATATATATATATATATATATATATATATATATATATATATATATAATATATATATATATATATATATATATATATATATATATATATATATTATATATCTTATATATAAGGCACTGAATCTGTCACTAGAGGATCAGCAATGGGAGCAGGCAACCCTCCCAGTGCGACTGTGAGGTATAGGGGTGCGCAAAGCAAGGCAGGTAGCGTTACCTGCATTTCTGTCATCGTGTTTGGCTTCCAGTGGATTAGTCAAGAGGATTGTCCCTGAACGTTTGAGAGGGGTGGTGGGAGCTCAAGACCCCAAGTTCATTGAAGCAGCAGTGCAGTGGGACATCCTGGCAGACTCCTCCAGTAGACCAGCTCCTCCCAAAGAGCACAAACAGTCCCACTGGGACAAACCGATCATGGAAAAATTTCCAACACAATGCTCACCAACGCTTCAGGAAAGGACAAAGCTCGTCTCCTAGCGGTGAAGGCACCACACTCAGGAGATTTCCTTCTTGCTGTTCCCAATTCCTCTCTGGGGACTCGACTCGACCCACAGGCCATTCGGATTGGTGTTGCTCTTCGCCTAGCCGCCCCCATACTCACCGAACATAGGTGTATTTGCGGCAGGGCGACGGCTGACCAATTTGGACTTCATGGTCTAGTGTGTCACACATCAGAAGGAAGTATGCTAGACATGAGGAGGTCAATGACATCATAAAGAGAAGCCTCGCCACAGCCCGTTGCCCAGCTCAACGGGAACCCCAAGTGCAGAGGTCTGATGGAAGTCAAAAGCGTCCTGATGGAGCCACCATGCTACCCTGGAAGGATGGTAAGCAGATTGCTTGGGACTACACCTGTGCTGCCACATTGGCAGACACCTACCTGCCACACTCCTTAGCCGAAGGGGTGGAGCTGCCAGCCACAGGGAGACCCAGAAGACCCGCAAATATGAAGACCTTCCCTCTTGCTATAACTTCATCCCAATAGGGTCGGAGACCCATGGAGCATGGGGCAAGTGTGCTCTAAAGTTTCTCAAGGAGCTGGGTGGAAAACTCATCATAGAAACCAAGGACCACAGGGCGACCAGCTTCCTGTTTCATAGACTCAGTGTTGCGATCCAGAGGGGAAATGCCTGCAGTATTCTGGGCACGCGGCCCACTGCCGGGGAGTTGGACGAAGTATTTGACATGTAGCTCTGAGTTGTTATCTATGTTGTTTTACTCCCCATTGTATTTTGTATTTTGTCTTGAAATAAAGTTTGTATAAAAAAAAAGATGGGGTAGTAGGGGAAGTGGAATATTCAAATGGCTTCAGAAAGAAATCTAAATATTCTTCCTTGAAGTCTTTTTATCCACTTCTCCGAGGCAATGGGTCCCACAATTGACACCAGAGGTGGACCCCATCCTATATATAAAAATATATATATATATATATATATATATATATATATATATATATATATATATATATAGACAGAGAGAGAGAGAGAGAGTCAGTGAACGTGATATGTACTTTTTTTATTGTCTTGAAAAAAAAATATAACAACATATTTTTCTTTTAATTTTGTATCGAATTGCCAGAGCCGATACTAAGTACCCTCGATGCCATTACTGTAAGTAACAAACACTTTTACTCTAAGTCTACATGTATATCGGCATTGATCTCTCTCTCTCTCTCTCTCTCTCTCTCTCTCTCTCTCTCTCTCTCCCTCTCTCTCTCTCTCTTTCTTTCTTATTACACCTGGTAATTGCACTTTCCAGTACTGTTTCCCGTTTTTTTTCCTTGTGCCTTGGGTACCTAACACCTAGGTAGCAATGCACCTATTTACCGCACCTATTTACTGCTAGATTAACATTTCCCGTAGATGTAAGTAGACACCCAGGTAACTATATCCTCCTTAGGTAAACACGGGCACCTAAAGCGGGGAAAAGGTGTCTTGATACCGAAGGGCTCCTGATCCGAGGAATTAGAGGTATCGTTCTTTTCCTCGCATCAGACTTGATTGGCTTCCATTCCTCAGGAGCTGCATGACCCAAACGGGTTTAGCGCTTCCCAAGGAATATAAAAACGATAATAATAATTATAATAATCACTACAATAATAATAAAAATGATAATAATACCAAATAATAATAACAATAGTAATAATATAATTATTATAATATTGTTAAATAAATACACTTTCTCTCAACACCGTCTCCATGAACGTTCTCTTGACGTTCTTCAACACCGTCTCCATGAACGTTCTCTTGACGTTCTTCAACACGGTCTCCATGAACGTTCTCTTGGCGTTCTTCAACACCGTCTCCATGAACGTTCTCTTGACGTTCCTCAACACCGTCTCCATGAACGTTCTCTTGACGTTCTTCAACACCGTCTCCATGAACGTTCTCTTGACGTTCCTCAACACCGTCTCCATGAACGTTCTCTTGGCGTTCTTCAACACCGTCTCCATGAACGTTCTCTTGGCGTTCTTTCTACCAAGTTGCCTTGCATTTGCAAGTCAACAGAGTTCCTAAGTTCGTCGTATTAATTAATTTAGAAATCTCGGTCTGACTATTTTAAATAGTGTGTGTATGTGTGTGTGTGTGTGTGTATGTGTGTGTGTGAGTGTGTGTGTGTGTATGTGTGTGTGTGAGTGTGTGTGTGTGTGTGCTTTAATTTTGGGCTGCCAGCTGGAATATATGAACTCAGATTCTCTCTCTCTCTCTCTCTCTCTCTCTCTCTCTCTCTCTCTCTCTCTCTCTCTCTCTCTCTCTCTCTCTTCTCTCTCTCTCTCTCTCTCTCTCTCTCTCTCTCTCTCTCTCTCTCTCTCTCTCTCTCTCTCTCTATCTATCTATCTATCTCTCTCTCTCTCTCTCTCTCTCTCTCTCTCTCTCTCATTCCATTTCGTCAGTTATCTTGGCACTGTCACAGCTGCCAACCCCAGCAATACTACCACCACTGACAATACTATCAACACTACAACACTGCCAATACTGCCAACACTATTAACACTATCAATATTACCATCACTATAAGCACTTTCAACACTAGTAACACTACCAACACTATCCAACATTATCAACACTTGCAAACATTGCCAACACTACCAACACTTCCAACACTACCAGCGCTACCAACACTACTAACCCAACTAACACTATCAACAAACACTACCAACACTACGAACCAACACTACAAACACTACTAACCCAACGAACACTACCAACACTACCAATACTACTAACACTAACAACACTGCCAACACTACCAACCCAACCAACACTACCAACCCAACCAACACTACCAACCCAACCACCACTACCAACACTACCAACCCAACCAACACTACCAACTCAACCAACCCAACCACCACTACCAACACTACCAACCCAAGCAACACTACCAACACTGCCAACATCTCCTAAGCTCCTTCAACGTTCGTCTGTCTTGGTTTGCAACTTTGCAATTGAGTTTGTGTACAAAAAATGTGTTTCGTCTTGAGAAGTTTTAAGTCAGGAGTCAATGTGCTAAAGACAACTAATTTTCTTAAGATTTGAACCACAGTTGTTGACTCGGAAGGTCACGGGGTCACACCTGTTGAAAGGTGATGTCACGGGGTCACAGTTGTTGAATGGAGATGTTACGGGGTCAGAGCTGTTGAATGGAGATGTCACGGGGTCACAGGTGTTGAATGGAAATGTCAAGGGGTCACAGGTGTTGAATGGAAATGTCAAGGGGTCACAGGTGTTGAATGGAAATGTCACGGGGTCACAGGTGTTGAATGGAGATGTCACGGGGTCACAGGTGTTGAATGGAAATGTCACGGGGTCACAGCTTTTGACTTCGTAGGTCACTTCCTCTCATAAAATCTTTAGCAAGAAACGACTGTGTTTCTTCCCCGACTTCTGGAGGTGGAGTGTACATCGTCCCATGTGCACGATGTTGTAAAAAATACGTACAAGAAACTGGGAGGAATCTATTTGGGTCAGGATTAGTAAACACGTCAGCGTGTTTACTAATCCTGGGTATCTTTACTGTTAAAACCTATCGCCAACTGTTGCACAAGTTAGTATTTTATACAATTTTCAATATAACAGTCAACATGTAGGAGAGATTATGA
>WNWK01000039.1:1015000-1032500 GCA_009830355.1 Cherax destructor
ATACAAAATACTGCGTGGAATAGATAAGGTGGACAAAGACAGAATGTTCCAGAGATGGGACACAGAAACAAGGGGTCACAATTGGAAGTTGAAGACTCAGATGAGTCAAAGGGATGTTAGGAAGTATTTCTTCAGTCATAGAGTTGTCAGGAAGTGGAATAGTCTAGCAAGTGATGTAGTGGAGGAAGGAACCATGCATAGCTTTAAGACGAGGTATGATAAAGCTCATGGAGCAGGGAGAGAGAGGACCTAGTAGCGGTCAGTGAAGAGGCGGGGCCAGGAGCTAAGTCTCGACCCCTGCAACCACAATTAGGTGAGTACAATTAGGTGAGTACACACACACACACAGTCTCTCACACACACACACGCACAGTCTCTCTCACACACACACAGTCTCTTACACACACGCACAGTCTCTCTCTCACATACACAGTCTCTCTCTCACACACACAGTCTCTCTCTCACACACACACAGTCTCTCTCTCACACACACAGTCTCTCTCTCACACACACACAGTCTCACACACATAAACACAGTCTCTCTCTCTCTCTCTCACACACACACACACACACAGTCGGGATAGACTCAGAAGTGTCTCTGTTCGCAGATGATGTGAAAATAATGAGGAGAATCACATCGGAAGAGGACCAAGCAGGACTTCAAACAGACCTGGACAAGCTTGACATCTGGTCTAGCAACTGGCTTCTCGAATTTAATCCCACCAAATGCAAAGTCATGAAGATCGGAGAAGGGCAAAGAAGACCGCTGACAGAGTACAGGCTAGGTGGACAAAGCTACAAACCTCATCTAAGGAGAAAGACCTTGGGGTGAGTATAACACCAAGCACGTCTCCGGAGGCACACATTAACCAGATAACTGCGGCAGCATATGGGCGACTGGCAAACCTAAGATTAGCGTTCCGTTACCTTAACAAGGAATCGTTCAAGACACTGTACACCGTGTACGTCAGGCCCATACTAGAGTATGCAGCACCAGTCTGGAACCCACACATGGTCAAGCACGTCAAGAAATTAGAGAAAGTGCAAAGGTTTGCGACAAGACTAGTTCCACAACTCAGGGGACTGTCCTATGAAGAAAGGTTGAGGGAAATAGGACTAACAACACTGGAGGACAGAAGGGTTAGAGGAGACATGATAACGACATACAAAATACTGCGGGGAATCGACAAGGTAGATAGTGACAGGATGTTCCAGAGAGGGATCACAGAACCAAGGGGACACAACTGGAAGCAAAGGGATGTTAGGAAGCATTTCTTCAGCCATAGAGTAGTCAGGAAGTGGAATAGTCTAGCAAACGATATAGTGGAGGCGGGAACCATACATAGTTTTAAGACAAGGTATGATAAAGCTCATGGAGCAGGGAGAGCAGAGACCCAGTAGCGGACAGCGAAGAGGCGGGGCCAGGAGCTGAGTCTCGACCCCTGCAACCACAATTAGGTGAGTACAATTAGGTGAGTACACACACACACAGTCTCTCACACACACACAGTCTCTCACACACACACAGTCTCACACACACACATACACACACATACAGTCTCTCACACACACACAGTCTCACACACACACACAGTCTCACACACACACAGTCTCACACACACACATACAGTCTCTCACACACACACAGTCACACACACGCACAGTCTCTCTCACACACACACACACACAGTCTCTCTCACACACACACACACACACAGTCTCTCTCACACACACACACACAGTCTCTCACACACACACAGTCTCTCTCACACACACAGTCTCTCTCACACACACACAGTCTCTCACACACACACACACACACACACATATAGTCTCTCACACACACACACAGTCTCACACACACACACAGTCTCTCACACACACACATACAGTCTCTCTCACACACAGTCTCACACACACACACAGTCTCTCACACACACACACGCACAGTCTCTCTCACACACACACGCACAGTCTCACACACACGCGTGAAAAGTTTTAATTAGGTGAAGCTGTGTTTTAGAAATGAAAATTTCTCTTCTGTTCACCAACACTTCACCATTTTACTCACCAACACTTCACCATTTTCCTCACCAACACTTCACCATTTTTTAAATTATTCTGATGTTCCTTTTCCAATTTTTTTGTCTCTTTTATCCCAGAGTTTCACTCTTAGTGGCAGTAGCAGCAGTAGTAGTAGTAGTTGAAGTTGTAGTAATAGTGGTAGTAGGTGTAGTAGTAGTGGTAGTAGCTGTAGTAGTAGTAGTAGTAATAGTCGTAGTAACAGTAGTAGTAGTAGTTTTAGCAGTAGTAATGTTACCAGTACCAATAATGATAGCAGTCGTAGTAATAGTTGTACTAATTGTTGCTAGTGGTAGCAGTACTAGTAGTAGTAGTGAAAGCAATCGTAGCAGTAGTAGTAGTAGCAGTAGCACTAGTAGTAGTAGTAATAGTTGTAGCAGTAGTAGCATTTTAAGTACTAGTAGTAGCATAGTATTTGTAGCAGTAGTAGTAGAATTAGTAGTCGTAGTACTAGTAGTTTTAGCAGTACAAGCAGTAGCAATCGTAGCAGTTGTAGCAGTAGTAGTAGTCGTACTAGTAGGGGCACTACTAGTAGTAGTAGTCGTAGCATTAGTTGTAGCAGTACCAGCAGTAGTAATCGCTGGAGCAGGAGTGGTAGTAGTAGTAGTAGTAGTAGTAGTAGTAGTAGTAGTAGTAGTAGTAGTAGTGGTGGTGGTACATAAACTTTGTTGCATAATGTACAATGCTACGTAAACAAACCCTACATATTGCATTAATCATAGAATAACACGCAAACAACACCCTGCGCCACCACCACGTATGCCTCAGCTGACCGCTGGATGCGCTACTCTTAAGGATTGTGTGGTTCAGTGGTCTAGAGCGTCATGTGTTTTCGCTCACCCTGAGGCGGGCCAAAGCATCATGGGTTCGACCCCTGGCTAGTGCAGTGTAGTTATACATCGAGAGATGTATATCTTTATACATACATACGTATACACAGAGTTGTACTGTCATAAATATATTCCTTATTAAAGTACCCTTGACTACCTCCACTGTATTCGACTGAAGAAGTCTGCTGTGCAGGAGATATGTTTCGGAATAAAGACACCTAACTGTGGCACATGTCTTATCAACTTCTCGGTGTTGTATACCATTATCATAAACAGGTGATGTGTAGCATAAATGACCCTCGTGTAGTTGATTGCCTTAAAAGCCAATTAACCAGCCGGCAATTACGACTTAATTCAACACTGCACAGTGCCTGGGCTGTTGTACATTGCCTGAGCTGTTGTACAGTGCCTGTGCTGTTGTACAGTGCCTGGGCTGATGTACAGTGCCTGCGCTGTTGTACAATGCCTGGGCTGTTGTACAGTGCCTGTGCTGTTGTACAGTGCCTGGGCTGATGTACAGTGCCTGCGCTGTTGTACAGTGCCTGGGCTGATGTACAGTGCCTGCGCTGTTGTACATTGCCTGGGCTGATGCACAGTGCCTGCGCTGTTGTACAGTGTCTGGGCTGATGTACAGTGCCTGCGCTGTTGTACAGTGCCTGCGCTGTTGTACATTGCCTGAGCTGTTGTACAGTGCCTGGGCTGATGTACAGTGCCTGGGCTGATGTACAGTGCCTGCGCTGTTGTACAGTGCCTGGGCTGATGTACAGTGCCTGCGCTGTTGTACAGTGCCTGCGCTGTTGTACATTGCCTGAGCTGTTGTACAGTGCCTGGGCTGATGTACAGTGCCTGGGCTGATGTACAGTGCCTGCGCTGTTGTACAGTGCCTGCGCTGTTGTACATTGCCTGAGCTGTTGTACAGTGCCTTTGCTGATGTACAGTGCCTGGGCTGATGTACAGTGCCTGCGCTGTTGTACAGTGCCTGGGCTGTTGTACAGTGCCTGGGCTGATGTACAGTGCCTGCGCTGTTGTACAGTGCCTGGGCTGTTGTACAATGCCTGGGCTGTTGTGCAGTGCCTTGCATGTTGTACACTGCCTGGCTTCTTGTACACTGCCTTGCATGTTGTACACTGCCTTGCATGCTGAACACTGCCTGGCTTGTTGTACACTGCCTGGCTTGTTGTACACTGCCTGGCTTGTTGTACACTGCCTGGCTTGTTGTACACTGCCTGGCTTGTTGTACACTACCTGGCTTGTTGTACACTTCCTTGCATGTTGTACACTGCCTGGCTTGTTGTACACTGCCTTGTATGTTGTACACTGCCTGGCTTGTTGTACACTGCCTTGTATGTTGTACACTGCCTGGCTTGTACACTGCCTTGTATGTTGTACACTGCCTGGCTTGTACACTGCCTGGCTTGTTGTACACTGCCTTGCATGTTGTACACTTCCTTGCATGTTGTACACTGCCTGGCTTACTGTACACTGCCTGGTTTCTTGTACACTGCCTGGCTTGTTGTACACTGCCTGGCTTGTTGTACACTGCCTGGCTTGTTGTACACTGCCTGGCTTGTTGTACACTGTCTGGCTTGTTGTACACTGCCTGGCTTGTTGTACACTGTCTGGCTTGTTGTACACTGCCTGGCTTGTTGTACACTGCCTGGCTTGTTGTACACTGTCTGGCTTGTTGTACACTGCCTGGCTTGTTGTACACTGCCTGGCTTGTTGTACACTGTCTGGCTTGTTGTACACTGCCTGGCTTGTTGTACAGTACCTTCTATATTACCATAACTCAATCCATTTTAAAAAAATACTAACACATCAAAGACTGCAAAATATTTCGACATGCAATTGATTCTCTCTTGGCTTGATGTGTCTGCTGTACTGACTGACTCCTTAGCTGGAAGGAGCACAGACATGACACAGAAGGAGCGACAAGCTTTGCATAACCACAGACTTTTCACAGTCTGTTAAATATGTCTGTATAATATGTCAAGGTGTCTCACGAAATCGTAATGACACGAGACTCTCTGACCGCGGGTTCGAACCCCACCCGTGGTATGTTTTTTTTATGTCAATGTGTCTTAGTAACGTCGATAAAATACCAGACATATTAAGCAAATATCCTAAATTTATTTACAAGTAAAACAGTTGTATATATAAATCCAGATGTATTCCTGTTAACCCTTTTTTGGGGGGAGTCTAGTTCCTAGGCCTGTGTATCTGTTAAGCTTTTTGAGGGGCCTATTTCCTAGGCCTTCTGGTGTATCCATATTGCCCTACCGCCCACAAGATGAATTTGGGATGCACAATACGCTAGCCACTTCGACAGCAAAATCTATCAAAAAACAATATACTGTGGTTTACGAAAATAAAGACTACCATTGACACTGTCATTGTCGATTATGTGGTTAATTGGGGGGTTTGAAGCCTATCGACTACACTAGGGTAACCTCTTCACCACAAGATAAGAATACTTTAATCTCTAAAATAGGGATTAAAGAAAACTATCAGCATACAAACGCTGAGAGAAATACACCTCTCGGTGTATATATTTAATGTATTGTCACGGTCACATTGTAAAAGACCCGACAATTTCTTGCGGTCAGAAAAGGGGTCGGGGACCCTTGTTCACCACCCCTCACAATCAATACTTGAACGTTCATCATACAAGTTTCACACAACAGAATACTGTATTTCAGAGTGTTGAATATATCAGAGAAATACTGCATACGTGGATATACGTAATTGTTCAATAGAGTGCAGAGAATTTTTTTTTTAACCGACGTTTTTATTCTTTTTCCAAACTGGTGTCTCTTATTGTTTCCACTTTGCTAGACAATGAGGCAATTTGCCCGAAATCTGCCACCTTTTTCTGACTCCCTTCTGCCCCCCTTCTGACTTCTCCTGACCCCCTTCTGCCTCTCCCCTTCTGCCGCCTTCTGTCCCCTTCTGCCGCCTGTCCCTTTCTGCCGCCTTCTGTCCTCTTTCCGCCCCCTTCTGCCTCCCCTTTTGACACCTCCTCACCCCTTTCTGCCCTTGTATCCCTATGGGTAATCCCATCATTTCTTTCACAGAATTTCTTTTACGTATTTGAGAATTAAAAATTCCTAAACACTAACACCTTAACACCCGCTTACTATTCCAGAACAGGAAGTCATAATCGTACTCCCAATATACTTTAAGTGCAAACAAGAGTGTATAAAAATTAATCTCACTGATTTTTATATACAATTTAATTGAATTTTCCATAAAACGTAATTAGTCTCACTTCCAAATTCTTATCATCCGGCAAATCACTTTGTAAACGACGACCTAAATTTTTATCTAGTGGTTATTTCTCTAATCACTCCCTAAATTTTTATCTAGTGGTTATTTCTCTAATCACTCCCGTATATAGTTTAGAAATTAATGGTGAGAGGATATCTCGTTATCACACTACGTTGTAAATACAGCAATTATTAACGAAACACGGTACGGGTGGGGACTCGAACTCACGGCAAGGGTGTCGTACAACTCACCTACCCTGAGTTCGATCCCCACCCGTTCCGTGGTTTATACGATTTAGTGAGTTATAACAATTATTGTTTTTTTTCCATGCCTCACAATTCTTGTCTACTGGTAACTAAAAAGAATATAAAATACTAGTGTCATTGTTGACAAATACATCTGTGTACTTGTGTACTTCAAGCCTTTCGCATTTTGTTCTTCATCTCCTTTGTACCGTGGTTCGATCCCCAGCACGGGTGCAAACATTAGGGCGTGTTTCCTTAAAACACCTGTTGTCCATGTTCTCCTAGCAGTAAGTAGGTATCTGGGTTTTAGCCGACTGGTGTAGGTCGCATCCTGGAGACAAAATTACCCTAATTTGCCCGTAATGTTCTGCATATTATTATTATTATTATTATTATTATTATTATTATTATTATTATTATTATTATTATTATTATTATTATTATTATTATTGTTGTTGTTGTTGTTGTTGTAATCAAAACTAAGTGCTAAATGCTTTGCATAAGCCGAGGCTTTCTATATAGTATGTCATTGATGTCAGCTATGGTCTGTATAAGTCGTATCATATACATGTAGAAATAAAGATTATTATTATTATTATTATTATTATTATTATTATTATTATTATTATTATTATTATTATTATTATTATTATTATTATTATTAATATACCATCAGTGTTTTTCTAAAAAGTTTCTGTACCATGTTATAATATAAAGTAGGCCTATTTTGTGCATTTATAAAAGATGGTTTGCTAGAAGTGGAATATTTAAAGAGCCTCAGGGAGAAAAAAAAAATCCAAATATTTCTCTTCGAAGTCTTTTTTTTTTTTTAATAAAATATACAATATCAGTAAAAATATTGGCTTTTCAAACAAAAAAAAAAGTATCCATTGAGCATAAAGTAATCCACCCCATTAAACCCCTTGGATGTGTTTGTGACAGCAGCAATTATTTCACAGAAACCAGTTTTGATTCGCAAAACTGACGCCACATAATAAACTCACACAGCCGTCTACTGTGAGGAAGAGACATCGGCACTGAATGTTTTAAAGCTGAACAGAAGATTCATTCTTCAGTTATTGCAGTTATTCCTGCTAAATGTAAGACCTACCCTTCTTTCTATTCTAAACACGAGCCGTTAGTAGACTACTTGGGTCCTTTAAAGGACCCAAGTAGTCTACTAACAAATTTAAGGACATAATTGGAAGACGTTAGAACTATATACAAAACATGAGGTAATCAGTCCCTCAGCCTTGGAGTTGGTGAAGAGTAGTGGTAAAGGACCCAAATAGTCTACTATCAAATTATACTATCATTTCTGGTATATCCAACCAATGAATTTCAGCTAGTTTTCTGAAAATAAGATTCTGTTATAACAGGTCTATAAGTTGATGACTTTTGTGTTTTTAAATAGAGGATTTTCATTACTCTTCTAAAGATTATAATATATATATATATATATATATATATATATATATATATATATATATATATATATATATATATATATATATATATATATATATATATATATATTAATAAGTTGAACACACATGTAATCTTTCATGGCCTTTATTTGGCAGTCAAAGAAAGTAACCCTATTTTACGCAGTATGCTCTTAAGTTCACTCTTCATGGATCTCACACAAAATGCACATTTTCAAGAACGTAACTATCGTGTTTTATGAGAGTCTACTGTATATAGCAACACATCACGTGACGTAAAAAGAACACAAGAATGCGAGTTGTGGCATTTTATCGTGAACACGTTTCGTGCAACAGCAACTTCGTCAGTTCGTGAACCGATAAATTCTCTTCACTATAAAATACCATAACTCACACTGTGTCGTGTTTTCAGCTTATTTCTTGGGTAGCATTGAAAATTAGATTGAGCAAGTGTTCTGTTAGTGGGACGGATTGTGAAGGACCTGCCTAGTATGGGCCAACAGGCCTGCTGCAGTGTTCCTCCTTTCTTATGTTCTTATGTTCTTATGAATGGGACTCGAACCCATTTCCGACGCGTGCTAAACCTCGCAGGCCAGTGCGCTAACAACAGGACCAGCCTGCGAGTTTAAAGACTCTCCTGCCACGGGTTCGATTCCCACCCGTTCTGTGATTCGTTGGCTCCCTTGTTATTACTGTTTTATGAGTCACCTGACCCCCATGTTTCAGCAACTGCTACTGTCTCCCATCATCATCAGCTGCTACTGTCTCCCATCATCACCAGCTGCTACTGTCTCCCATCATCACCAGCTGCTATTGTCTACCATCATCACCAGCTGCTACTGTCTCCCATCATCATCAGCTGCTATTGTCTACCATCATCATCAGCTGCTACTGTTTCCCATCATCACCAGCTGCTACTGTCTCCTATCATCACCAGCTGCTTCTGTCTCCCATCATCACCAGCTGCTACTGTCTCCTATCATCACTAGCTGCTTCTGTCTCCCATCATCACCAGCTGCTTCTGTCTCCCATCATCACCAGCTGCTATTGTCTACCATCATCACCAGCTGCTACTGTCTACCATCATCACCAGCTGCTACTGTCTCCCACCATCACCAGCTGCCACTGTCTCCCATCATCACCAGCTGTTACTGTCTCCCGTCACCAGCTGTTACTGTCTCCCGTCACCAGCTGTTACTGTCTCCCGTCACCAGCTGCTTCCTTAACTTTTTCAAGATTTTGCTTTTTTTTTCTTGGCTCATAATGTTTACTGAAATTTATATTTTCTTTCCTCTTTCGGTGAAGTGTTTCAAACTTTTGCATTTGCTATCAATTCCTTTCCCTCTAATACCTTTTGTATTTGTCTTTTCCCCTTTGTTTATTCAGCGTTATCCTCTCCATTTCCATTCTTCTTCTCCATCTTCTCATTCACGTCCTCCTTAACTTCCTTCCCCCTTGTAGTGGTTATCATTATCACATTTGTTATGCTTCTCCCTTTACTCTCCTCCTCCTCCTCCTCATCTTCCTTTTGACAAGCCGCTAAAGGGGAAGTGTTGAGCGGCAACATTACCATCGCTAAATTTTTCATCACCAAACATTACTTTAGGGAACGAGAGACAGAGAGAGACAGAGAGAGACAGAGAGAGAGAGAGACAGAGAAAGTGAGAGACAGAGCAAGGCGGGCGGTGACCATTACTACAAATCAATGCCACGCCTGTCCGTCACTAGTACAAAATATTGATAAAATAATCTAACAGGAAAATATATGATTTTTGACTTAACACTTGTCAGCTTCCGACTCTTGAAGCTGGGTCCCTTGATGCTGGCCAAGGGCTCTTGATCCAAGAGCTTTGAAGCTATCCTTTTTTTCAGGCACTGTATGACCCTCAAGGGACTAAACGCATCGTCATGATAATAATAATAATAATAACAATAATAATAAAATTGATTTGCTATACCTGATACTGCAGTTACTAATGGTTGCGAAGAATCTACCAGCCTTGATGCAACCTTGCAAACCCTGCAACCAATCATTTATAGGACAGACAGGCAGAAATTTAATCACCAGAATGGCTTAACACATAAGGTCTGTTACATATGCAAAAGCCAGTTTAACTAGTTTTTCGGCATGCCCATATCCATAACCATAATATTAACTGGGAAGCTGCTGAACCATTAACGTTAACACTCCTTTGACAATATTACTCTAATCACCCAAAGTATGACAGAGAAAGTGTGTTTACCTCAGCATGTTAATATATACTACATGTATACGGCGCAGAGGTCTGTCGTAGAGAGGAACTCAGGTCTCCAGTGCCCAAGATTTTACGATTAAGAAAGTTTTGACTAACTCTGAGAGAACCTTTTATAGAATATTACTCAGAACAGAATATAAACAGGAGAATTTTCGGGGTTCTAACTTATAATAATATGTAATAATAATAATAATAATAATCTTTATTTCTACAAGTACATGTACAAGCTATACAGACATAGCTGACCTCAATGACAGAGTACTATACATAAAGCCCTTTGTTATGCAGAGCATTTCGGGCAAATTAGGCTAATTTTGTCCCAGGATGCGACCCACACCAGTCGACTAACACCCAGGTACCTATTTTACTGATAGATGAATATGGACAGCAGGTGTCTTAAGGAAACACGTCCTGATGATTCCACCCGTACCGGGGATCGAACCTCGGACCTCAGTGTGTGAGATGAGTGCGCTAGCAGTCGAGGTACGGGTCACCTTATAATGAAAAAGACACCTCACTCAATTGATGAAACAACTGAATATGGATATTTTTTACACATAATTGTAGTCGTTCGACCAATTAATACAAAAATCTGGTACCCTAAGTATCTGTTCATTACTCTGTAAACAATGAGATTTAAAATGCACAGGAAAGCTGGAAAATCCATGAATGTGCAATTTGAAACAATATAAATATTCCATTCGATGTGGACGGGAGTCTAATAGGGTGTTCTGACATATGAGGGACACAGGTCATGCAGTTGACTATGGTGAAATGCTACGTGGTTTCTAGATGGCATTCTTATCTTGTTCTTAAACAACTTTATTGCCAAGACTGTCAATGGAAAAAGAAACAGAAATGTGGTATAATGTGATCGTTTCTTGACCACACAATGGACTTTATCAAGTCACAAGCAGATCTCAGACCTGTTTGTGACTTGATAAAGTCGAGCATGGGTAAAATACTATCAACAGAGAATCCCATTGTACTGTATTTCTGTCATGGTTTCCACAGCGTCGGTATTTTATGCCACTTTTTTCCAGCGATCTTGTAATTTGGCGTGTGCCATTGGTTACTAAAGAGTTACAAGTAGTCCACTGTCACTCAGGAAAGTGGGCATTCCCTTGCTGGGCAAGTTATTGATGATGCTGGGGACTCTTTGTTTTCTTCCAGCTGCTGTGTCAGCAAATTTGGATGAGTTTCTGCTCCTGCTTTCTTGTTCTGGCGTTCGTTGACTCTGGAGATTAACATTCTTGTGTGTTCCGTGGCGCGTTCATCGATTTTTACCACGAAGGCAAAGTCCCATTTTTCTAGCTTTATGAAAAGCTCCCTTGACGTTGCTGGAGACTGTGGTGGCATTCTCTTCAAGGGACCACTGGAGTGGTAAAGAGGAAAGGGGTTTTCAAATGGTGTGAGATGAATAATAAACAGAAACTAATGAAGCTTAAGCTTCAGGGCCCCTAATCCCGAAGGGGCCCCAGAAGCGACATCAATCCACATTGCTTAAAAATTTTGGGTCTACTGTATAAGAAAAGTTTTTAAAAAATAATAATATTGTGTAATGCAGTACTTAATAATAGTTCAAAAAAATTTAAAAGGTTATTAAAAATATAATGTAGGCTAGTCGTTGTTGGTTGCCAAGGTGACTCCATAATAATTCAAGCTTGAGGGACCCAAAAATATAGATCCGCCACTGATAGTAGATAGCTGTTACTGAATGCATTTTTACAGAAAAAGTGTGTCTGTTACGAAGACCGTAAGCTTTCAGAAGTATCGTGGAGTATCTACGGATTAATGTTGCGGCAGTGTCTGTCACCTTGAGTATAAGTAGCGTGCTACTGCCGACACGGAACTTAAGACGCGCTCCCCGATAGACCTTTTGTTGGGTGAACGTTTCAGTCTGTTAAGATCTTTATCGAGTCATTCAGAGGGTATATATTACATGCAAATATATACAAGCACGCACTATATTACAGGGTCATTCTTGAGAGTAAAGTTATGGAGGAACTGGGCAAATATGCCTTACAAAAACCAAATGGCGTTACAGCGTAGGAAATATATATATATATATATATATATATATATATATATATATATATATATATATATATATATATATATATATATATATATATATATGGCGGAAAATGCCAAAATCTTACTTTTGTAGCAACAGGTGAAATATTTGCCGACTCTGGTGAACTAGCAATGTTTGTCTGCCACTGAAGGTTTGTTGACATATTATGTATGCAGGAAACGAGTGTCGTGTGAACGTTAAGAGTGTATCATCTCAGCACTGTGAGTGACTCTACGGTACCTGGGCATCCCATGCCCACTCCAACCACTGAAAAAATTTCTGTTTACAGTGGTACCTTGCACTTGCAGTTATTCTGGTGGCGTGCAAGTCAGTTCATGTTTACAGTGGTACATTGCACTTGCAGTTATATTGGTGACCTGCAAGTCACTTTAGGTAACTCATATTTATCTATTATTGATCTAATAAGATTTTTTTTTTTTTTTTTTACCAATTTACTGTTTTGTAGTTGTTGTTTTTGTCCTAAAAAATTATAGTAGTCTTAATTGTTTTTCTTTATCTATTTTCTTTCTTTCTCATCTACTCTCTTAATTTTCCTCATCTACTCTCTTCGTTTTCTTCATCTACCCCATCTCCGTTTTCTTCGTCTCCGTTTTCTACCACAACAGTCTCCGTTTTCTTTAGCGTGGCTATTCAGAGTTTCAAGGGGGCACTAAGGAAAAAGATTTTAGAATTATTATTTTTTATTAGTTTATGAGACGAGAAGAGAGAAGGGGGAGAGAAGGGGGAGAGGAGGAGAGGAGGAGTGAGTGAGAGAGAGGAGGAATAGGAAGAGAAAGGGCAAAGAGTAGAGAAGATGAGAAGATTAAGAAAAGACTGAAGAGAGAAACATCGCAGGACCTAAACGTCATGCGGCGAAAATAGTGAGATGGGGGAAAACTATTTACGTGTTGCAGAGGCAGCATTACTTTTGAGAACACAACGTTTCGCCCTGTGCAGAGCTTTGTCAGTTCTTGCTGTGACTTCGGTCCATGAAGGACCGAAACGTCGCAGGTGTTTCTCCTTCAATGGTTATTTGGGATTTGTTGCAGCAAGGGTATCGTGGAAATTGTTTCAGCCACGGGATTGTGACTACAGACTTCAGACTACTGACTACAGGTTTCAAACTACAGACTTCTAAATTCAGACTTCAGACTACTGACTACAGACCACAGACTACTGACTACGGACTTCAGATTTCAGATTTCAGACTTCAGACCTCAGACTTCAGACTTCAAACTACAGACTACAGACTTCATACTACTGACTTCAGACTTCAGACCTCAGACTTCAGACTCCAAACTACAGACTTCAAACTACAGACTACAGACTTCAAACTACAGACTACAGACTTCAAACTACAGACTACAGACTTCAGACTTCAGACTTCCAGACGGCTTAGATACTTCAGCTTATCAACTTACAAAGCTGCTTGTAGGGCCTTCAGAGGCGTGAGAGCTTTGATAATGGAGAAGGGCTCTTGATCCAAGGAAATCTGGGGTCTATCTGTAATAATAATAATAAGAGAAATTAATAATAATAGAGAGAGAGAGAGAGACGAGAGTGTTGTGATAGAGGGAGAGAGGTGGAGAGAGGGGAAGTGCAGGAGAAAGAGAGGGGAAATGAGGGAGAGAGAAATGAGAAAGGCAGATAAGAAGGCCGGTAAGAAATATGGAAGGAAAGGGAATTGAAAGAAGATAATAACAAAAAGAATAAATAAATGACAGACTCGAACCTCCTTGCATATCCATCACCGTCCACACCCATCACCGTCCACACCCATCACCACCCACACCCATCACCGTCCACACCTATCACCACCCACACCCATCACCGTCCACACCCATCACCGTCCACACCCATCACCACCCACACCCATCACCGTCCACACCCATCACCACCCACACCCATCACCGTCCACACCCATCACCGCCACACCCATCACCACCCACACCCATCACCGTCCACACCCATCACCGCACACCACACCCATCACCACCCACACCCATCACCGTCCACACCCATCACCGCACACCACACCCATCACCCTCCAATCTCTTCTCCCGTGCGAACCACCAACCCCCACAAGCAGTCTTCTCAACAACTGTTTTTTTTTAATCAGGAGGACTGGGGTGTCAGGTGAGGAGCCAGCGAGACCAACGAACAGTTGTCTGCACCTACAGAACTGTACCAAAGTTACTTCGTTACTGTGCGGGAATTTGTTATATTTAGTACAGGCGAGGGATTAAGTTCCACGATACACCGTGGTGCACTTGTTTGTTGCCGTTAGTTAATTGTTGATAACGTATTATTGATGTTATGTTGAGAGAGAGAGAGAGAGAGAGAGAGAGAGAGAGAGAGAGAGAGAGAGAGAGAGAGAGAGAGTGTACATGGGTCAAAGCAGACAGGTTTATGTTCCACACGCCGAGGCTATCTGCTGAGAAAGGGCTATCAGCTTTCTGTCTTGAGTGAGTAATACTGTCCTGATGATCGAGCCTAGGATAGTAAAACAGTAAGTTTTACTATCCCACTATCTGGATGGTCGAGCCTAGGATGTAAAGCAGAAGGCTCTCTCCCCCACCTTCCCTTCCTCAAGCCATTGCAGGCTTGAAACAGAGGTGAGAAAACACAGAGTTTATAGGAGAGATAGACACAGATGCTAGACACTATATACCCTACCTCTACTTCTACTTCCAGATATAGGGATATAGGCATGTGTTATAACATATATCTGACTGCTACCCATTCATTAGGCGTTGTAATACCCACTCAGGATTTAGACCCACTCCCCATGACCGCTGTTGCGCCGTTATCATCAACAACTTGGACACTGTTGTTGCCGTTTACAGTAACTTGATTATTGTGTCTGGGGAGCGTAGTGAGGCAGCAGAGAAGATTCAGTAAGATGGTCAAACTTTTCTTGATTGCTGAGAGGAATGTGATGAAGTATCGGTATAAGTATCGGTATCGGCGGGTATCGGCCGTCATTTATGGTATCGATATAGGTTAAATAACAGCCGATACATGTGTGCTTTAAAATATCAACATAAACACTCTGCCTCACGATTGTGAGAGTTACTCACAGACATACACACACACCAGGGATAGGGGACACATGATAACGACATATAAAATACTGAGAGGAATTGGCAAGGTGAATAGGGACAGAACTTTGCAGAGATGGGACACAGCAACGAGGGGTCACAACTGGAAGTTGAAAACTCAGATGAGTCAAAGGGATGTTAGGAAGTATTTTTTCAGTCACAGAGTTGTCAGGAAGTGGAATAGTCTAGCAAGTGATGTAGTGTAGGCAGGAACCATGCATAGCTTTAAGACGAGGTTTGATAAAGCTCATGAAGCCTGGAAAGAGTGGACCTAGTAGCGACCAGTGAAGAGACGGGGCCAGGAGCTATGAATCGACCCCTGCAACCACAACTAGGTGAGTACAAATAGGTGAACACACACACACACACACACCCACACACACACACATACACACACACACACACACCACACCAAATCACACACTATAGACAAGTACCTCTGACAACCAGTATCTAACACAACAAGCCAATTAATAACATTATCACTTGAGAGAAATTAAATTATTTAATATTTAACCTTCCTGTATTATTTAAACCCATTATGCAATAAGCATTCTCTTATACAGTACGTCCTCACTTAACGTCGTTTTGTTATAACGTTAATGACAAAAAAATCGACTCCCTTCCTGGGTCACTGTCTGTGTGGAATCCGCACCTTCCTCTCTGACCTGTCGGGTGGTTGGTGACGCTTCTTACAATTTTCGCTTTGCAAACATTTATTCCTTGATTTAACGCCGTTGCAATGGGTGCTAAAGGTGCACTGTGCACCCTGATGTTTATATCAATTAGCCTATGGTAAAATTGCTTTCGTTCTCGTTTCACTTAAAGTCGCAGTTTCCAGGAACATATCAACGACGTTAAGTGAGGATTTACTGTATACTAAACATAGTTATTATAATTTAAAAATAAAATTACAATATAGGGAAATTATTGGTATCGGCCGAAAATTGGGAATCGGTATCTACCAAAATTTTGGTATAGTTCTATCCCTAATTTCTGATAGGCCTCAGGTGTCAGCCTACTGACGAAGTGAAGGTTTAACTGAATCTTTTGAGTGAATATTTATTTTGGTCCCCGACCGAGGGCCACCTTGTTTGTTTGTTTTTTACGCCAATTCTTCTTTTTTAATATTCATTTTTATTCATAGTTTTCATAGATTTTGATTCAGTTTGAAAATAATTAATTATTTAATGCAGTTATCCAATCCACTTCCCTCCTGCCTCACCCCATGTCCTATCTTCACTCTTCATCTTCAACTCCTGACGTCCTTTGTCTCTTATCTCTCTCATCTCCGTTTCCTGCATCCCCAAAATGTTATCTTTCACATCCCCCTATTTTTATCACCATTTTTATCCATCTTCCTCAGATTTACCCAACAGTCTGTCTTATACATCATCACTTGGCGTTCTCTCTCTCTCCCTTTATATCCTTTACTGATTACTGTGCTGATTAGCATTGCATTAATGATCCAATGATCCGTGGATCACTCTCCTTCGCGTCACCGAGAGCACTTCCTTGTAAAATACGCCTAATTAACCCTTACGTCGTGGCTACTGCGCATGTGTGCATCGGAAGAGATATCCACCACGGCTTGATGCACAGCCGGTCATGTGCTTAGACGAGGTCCATACACACCTGTGTTCCAGTTGTGTGAGCTGATAGTGGTGTGAGTTGCTAGTGGTGTGAGTTGCTAGTGGTGTGAGATGCTAGTGGTGTAAGCTGCTAGTGGTGTGAGCTGCTAGTGGTGTGAGCTGCTAGTGGTGTGAGGTGCTATTGGTGTGGTAGTGGTCGTGTGGGTCATTCAACACAAGGACTGGTGTGGACTCCACCCTCCGTCCGTTGATCGAGAGAAAATCAACCTATCTACCAGTATTCTATCTACCTCTATTCAGTCTATCAACTTGCACTCACTTTATCTACTTATATTCTACGTACCTGTTCCCACTCTATCTTCCTGTACTCGGCTTAGCTGTTTTTGTTTGTCTTTTGGTGTCTATGTTTAGTGTCTTTATTCTCCGTCATTCCCTCTTTTTTATTCTTTGTATTTGCTTAGAGTATGTATTAATTAGTGTATGTGTGTGTGTGTGTGTGTGTGTGTGTGTGTGTGTGTGTGTGTGTGTGTGTGTGTGTGTGTGTGTGAGTTAGGGGATGGATGTCTTTGTGTATAAAATACAGAGAGGTATTTGTGTATAGATGAA
>WNWK01000039.1:1037500-1054077 GCA_009830355.1 Cherax destructor
ACATACAGGCAGACAGAGAAATTTTGCTATACAACAGACAGACAAAGACATACAGACAACAACAGAGACATACATACAAGCAGTCAGACAGATAAACTTTACTCTACCAAGAGCACTTTTTTCTAATTCTTTGCAATAGTTTATAAACTCGATAATGAAGAAGGTAAAGTTACTGCCTTTTGTTTTCCTTTTCTGAGAAAAACTCCATCCGACTTGTCACTATCTGAGTTCCAATTGTTCTGAGTGGCCAGTAAGGTCTCTGAGTGGCCAGTAAGGTCTCTGAGTGGCCAGTAAGGTCTCTGAGTGGCCAGTAAGGTCTCTGAGTGGCCAGTAAGGTCTCTGAGTGGCCAGTAAGGTCTCTGAGTGGCCAGTAAGGTCTCTGAGTGGCCAGTAAGGTCTCTGAGTGGTCAGTAAGGTCTCTGAGTGGCCAGTAAGGTCTCTGAGTGGCCAGTAAGGTCTCTGAGTGGCCAGTAAGGTCTCTGAGTGGCCAGTAAGGTCTCTGAGTGGCCAGTAAGGTCTCTGAGTGGCCAGTAAGGTCTCTGAGTGGCCAGTAAGGTCTCTGAGTGGCCAGTAAGGTCTCTGAGTGGCCAGTAAGGTCTCTGAGTGGCCAGTAAGGTCTCTGAGTGGCCAGTAAGGTCTCTGAGTGGCCAGTAAGGTCTCTGAGTGGCCAGTAAGGTCTCTGAGTGGCCAGTAAGGTCTCTGAGTGGTCAGTAAGGTCTCTGAGTGGTCAGTAAGGTCTCTGAGTGGTCAGCAGGATCTGTGAGTGGTCAGCAGGATCTGTAAGTGGTCAGCAGGATCTGTAAGTGGTCAGCAGGATCTGTAAGTGGTCAGCAGGATCTGTAAGTGGTCAGCAGGATGTGAGTGGTCAGCAGGATCTGTGAGTGGTCAGCAGGATCTGTGAGTGGTCAGCAGGATCTGTGAGTGGTCAGCAGGATCTGTGAGTGGTCAGCAGGATCTGTGAGTGGTCAGCAGGGTCTGTAAGTGGTCAGCAGGATCTGTGAGTGGTCAGCAGGATCTGTAAGTGGTCAGCAGGATCTGTGAGTGGTCAGCAGGATCTGTAAGTGGTCAGCAGGATCTGTAAGTGGTCAGCAGGATCTGTAAGTGGTCAGCAGGATCTGTAAGTGGTCAGCAGGATGTGAGTGGTCAGCAGGATCTGTAAGTGGTCAGCAGGATCTGTAAGTGGTCAGCAGGATCTGTGAGTGGTCAGCAGGATCTGTAAGTGGTCAGCAGGATCTGTAAGTGGTCCGCAGGATCTGTAAGTGGTCAGCAGGATCTGTAAGTGGTCAGCAGGATGTGAGTGGTCAGCAGGATCTGTAAGTGGTCAGCACGATGTGAGTGGTCAGCAGGCGCTGTGAGTAGTCAGCAGGGTCTGTAAGTGGTCAGCAGGCACTGTGAGTGGTCAGCAGGGTCTGTAAGTGGTCAGCAGGATCTGTAAGTGGTCAGCAGGATGTGAGTGGTCAGCAGGCGCTGTGAGTAGTCAGCAGGGTCTGTAAGTGGTCAGCAGGCACTGTGAGTGGTCAGTAGGGTCTGTAAGTAGTCGGCAGGCACTGTGAGTGGTCAGTAGGGTCTATATTAGTCAGAGGTCTGTGTGGTGGCTGCATGGTAGGGTCTGTGAGTGGTCGCAGGCACTGTGAGTGGTCAGTAGGTCTTGAGTAGTCAGAGGGCTGTGAGTGGTCAGGGTCATGAGTGGTCAGAGGGTATGAGTGTCGCAGGCACTGTGAGTGGTCAGTAGGGTATGTGAGTGGGCACTGTGAGTGGTCAGTAGGGTCTGTAGTGGTCGCAGGCACTGTGAGTGGTCAGTAGGGTCTGTAAGTGTCAGCAGGCACTGTGAGGGTCAGTAGGGTCTGTAAGTGGTCAGCAGGCACTGTGAGGGTCAGTAGGGTCTGTGAGTGTCAGCAGGCACTGTGAGTGGTCA
Source organism: Cherax destructor (assembly GCA_009830355.1). Classification (NCBI taxonomy): domain Eukaryota; kingdom Metazoa; phylum Arthropoda; class Malacostraca; order Decapoda; family Parastacidae; genus Cherax; species Cherax destructor. Next base: position 1,039,416 of record WNWK01000039.1, read on the forward strand.
GTAGGGTCTGAGTGTCAGCAGGGTCTGTGAGTGGTCAGTAGGTCTTGAGTGGTCAGTAGGGTCTGTGAGTGGTCAGCAGGCACTGTGAGTGGTCAGTAGGGTCTGTGAGTGGTCAGCAGGCACTGTAGAGTGGTCAGCTAGGGTCTGTAGTGGTCAGCAGGCACTGTGAGTGTCCGGTCATGAGTGTCAGAGGGTCTATGAGTAGTCAGCAGGCACTGTGAGTGGTCAGTAGGGTCTGTGAGTGGTCAGCAGGCACTGTGAGTGGTCAGTAGGGTCTGTAGGTCAGCAGGCACTGTGAGTGGTCAGTAGGGTCTGTGAGTGGTCAGCAGGCACTGTGAGCGGTCAGTAGGGTCTGTGAGTGGTCAGCAGGCACTGTGAGTGGTCAGCAGGCACTGTGAGTGGTCAGTAGGGTCTGTGAGTGGTCAGAGGTCTGTGAGTGGTCAGTAGGGTCTGTAGTGGTCAGCAGGCACTGTGAGTGGTCAGTAGGGTCTTGAGTAGTCAGCAGGACGGTGAGTGGTCAGTGGTCAGTAGTCAGTAGGGTCTGTGAGTGGTCAGCAGGCACTGTGAGTGGTCAGTAGGGTCTGTGAGTGTCAGCAGGCACGTGAGTGGTCAGTAGGGTCTGTGAGTGAGTCAGAGGTCTGTGAGTGGTCGCAGCTGTGAGTGGTCAGTAGGGTCTGTGAGTGGTCAGCAGCACTGTGAGTGGTCAGTAGGTCTGTGAGTAGTCAGCAGGCCTGTGAGTGGTCAGCAGGGTCTGTGAGTGGTCAGCAGGATCTGTGAGTGGTCGCAGGACTGTGAGTGGTCAGTAGGGTCTATGAGTAGTCGAGGCACTGTAGTGGTCAGAGGTCTGTAGTGGTCAGCAGGCACTGTGAGTGGTCAGTAGGGTCTGTAAGTAGTCAGCAGGCACTGTGAGTGGTCAGTAGGGTCTGTGAGTGGTCAGCAGGCACTGTGAGTGGTCAGTAGGGTCTGTGAGTGGTCAGCAGGCACTGTGAGTGGTCAGTAGGGTCTGTAAGTAGTCAGCAGGCACTGTGAGTGGTCAGTAGGGTCTATGAGTAGTCAGTAGGGTCTGTGAGTGGTCAGCAGGCACTGTGAGTGGTCGTAGGGTCTATGAGGATCAGCATGCAGGTGAGTGGTCAGCAGGCGCTGTGAGTGGTCAGTAGGGTCTATGAGTAGTCGGCAGGCACTGTGAGTGGTCAGTAGGGTCTATGAGTAGTCAGAAGGCACTGTGAGTGGTCAGTAGGGTCTGTGAGTGGTCAGCAGGCACTGTGAGTGGTCAGTAGGGTCTGTAAGGTCAGCAGGCACTGTGAGTGGTCAGTAGGGTCTATGAGTAGTCAGCAGGGTCTGTGAGTGGTCAGCAGGCGCTGTGAGTGGTCAGTAGGGTCTGTGAGTGGTCAGCAGGCACTGTGAGTGGTCAGTAGGGTCTGTGAGTAGTCAGCAGGCACTGTGAGTGGTCAGTAGGGTCTGTTAGTGGTCAGCAGGCACTGTGAGTGGTCCGTAGGGTCTATGAGTAGTCAGTAGGGTCTATGAGTAGTCAGCAGGCACTGTGAGTGGTCAGTAGGGTCTGTAACTGGTCAGAAGGCACTGTGAGTGGTCAGTAGGGTCTGTAAGCAGTCAGCAGGCACTGTGAGTGGTCAGGTGGGTCTGTAAGTAGTCAGCAGGCACTGTGAGTGGTCAGTAGGGTCTGTGAGTGGTCGCAGGCACTGTGAGTGGTCAGTAGGGTCTGTGAGGAGCAGCTGAGTGGTCAGTAGGGTCTATGAGTGGTCATTAGGGTCTGTGAGTGGTCAGCAGGCACTGTGAGTGGTCAGTAGGGTCTATGAGTAGTCAGCATGCACGGTGAGTGGTCAGTAGGGTCTATGAGTAGTCAGTAGGGTCTGTGAGTGGTCAGCAGGCACTGTGAGTGGTCAGTAGGGTCTATGAGTGAGTCAGGCATGCACGTGAGTGGTCAGTAAGGGTCTATGATTAGGTCAGTAGGTCTGTAGTGGTGGAGCACTGTGAGTGGTCAGTGGTCTGTGAGTGGTCAGCAGGCACTGTGAGTGGTCAGTAGGGATCTTAGTAAGGTCTCCGAGCACTGTGAGTGGTCTAGTACTATAAGGTCCCTGTGAGTGGTCATAGGTCTATGAGTCAAGGACTGTGAGTGGTAGTAGGGTCTGTGTAGTAGGTTTCCGAGGCACTGTAGGTGGTCTGGTGGGAGCAGGCACTGTGAGTGGTCAGTAGGGTCTGTGAGTGGTCAGCAGGCACTGTGAGTGGTCAGTAGGGTCTGTGAGTGGTCAGCAGGCACTGTGAGTGGTCAGTAGGGTCTGTGAGTGGTCAGCAGGCACTGTGAGTGGTCAGTAGGGTCTATGAGTAGTCAGTAGGTCTGTGAGTGCATGAAGGTCACTGTGAGTGATCATAGGGTCTGTGAGGATCAGCAGGCACTGTGAATGGTCCATTAGGTCTGTGAGTGGTAAGGCCTGTGAGTGGTCATAGGGTCCTGTAGTGGCTATAAGGTCCTTGAGTGGTCAGTAAGGGTCTATGAGTGACTATAAGGCTCCCAGAGTGACTATAAGGTTCCCTGAGTGACTATAAGGTTCCCTGAGTGACTATAAGGTTCCCTGAGTGACTATAAGGTTCCCTGAGTGACTATAAGGTTCCCTGAGTGACTATAAGGTTCCCTGAGTGACTAGAATGTTCCCTGAGTGACTATAAGGCTCCCAGAGTGACTATAAGGTTCCCTGAGTGACTATAAGGTTCCATGAGTGACTATAAGGTTCCCTGAGTGACTATAAGGTTCCCTGAGTGGCTATAAGGTTCCCTGAGTGGCTATAAGGCTCCCAGAGTGACTATAAGTCTCCCTGAGTGACTATAAGGTTCCCTGAGTGACTATAAGGTTCTCTGAGTGACTATAAGGCTCCCAGAGTGGCTATAAGGTTCCCTGAGTGACTATAAGGTTCCCTGAGTGACTATAAGGTTCCCTGAGTGACTATAAGGTTCCCTGAGTGACTATAAGGCTCCCAGAGTGGCTATAAGGTTCCCTGAGTGACTATAAGGTTCCCTGAGTGACTATAAGGTTCCTTGAGTGACTATAAGGCTCCCAGAGTGGCTATAAGGTTCCCTGAGAGGCTATAAGGTTCCCTGAGTGGCTATAAGGCTCCCAGAGTGACTATAAGTCTCCCTGAGTGACTATAAGGTTCCCTGAGTGACTATAAGGTTCCCTGAGTGACTATAAGGCTCCCAGAGTGGCTATAAGGTTCCTTGAGTGACTATAAGGTTCCCTGAGTGACTATAAGGTTCCTGAGTGACTATAAGGCTCCCAGAGTGGCTATAAGGTTCCCGGGAGGACTATAAGGTTCCCTGAGTGACTATAAGGTTCCCTGAGTGACTATAAGGCTCCCAGAGTGACTATAAGGCTCCCAGAGTGGCTATAAGGTTCCCTGAGTGGCTATAAGGTTCCCTGAGTGACTATAAGGTTCCCTGAGTGACTATAAGTCTCCCAGAGTGACTATAAGGTTCCATGAGTGACTATAAGTCTCCCAGAGTGACTGTAAGGCTCCCAGAGTGACTATAAGGCTCCCAGAGTGACTATAAGGTTCCCTGAGTGACTATAAGGCTCCCAGAGTGACTGTAAGGCTCCCAGAGTGACTATAAGGTTCCCTGAGTGACTATAAGGCTCCCAGAGTGACTGTAAGGCTCCCAGAGTGACTATAAGGCTACCAGAGTGACTATAAGGTTCCCTGAGTGACTATAAGGCTCCCAGAGTGACTATAAGGCTCCCAGAGTGACTATAAGGTTCACTGAGTGACTATAAGGCTCCCAGAGTGACTGTAAGGCTCCCAGAGTGACTATAAGGCTCCCAGAGTGACTATAAGGTTCTCTGAGTGACTATAAGGCTCCCAGAGTGGCCAGCAATCTTCCTGAATAAGCAATACCTCGCCAAGTGGTAAGTTCAACTTACATTACTTATTAACATTGAAAACTAATCCATAACAGTAAAAAAAATATATACATAAATATGTTGACAAATAAAAGCGCAGAAAATAAAAACTAGAAACAGTCAAAAGCAAAAACATAGCGAAGAAACTAAATAAATAACAGGGTGAAGAAAGTGTTGATAACAGAGTTGAGGAAATATTGCTCACTTGTCTTGCTCCCTTGTGATTTTACGTGCGTATTAAAGAGAGAGAGAGAGAGAGAGAGAGAGAGAGAGAGAGAGAGAGAGAGAGAGAGAGAGAAGAAAGTGTTTTTCGTGGTGAATGTCATAGGAATTCAGAGTATCTCTGTAACTCACTGGGATAACGTGAACGAAGATCAGAACATTTATGGGGCAACTTGCAATGTAAACAGACTGATGCTGCAGTAGCCAGGCTTAAGGCTTGGTTACGAGTACTTCTGGCAGTTTGGTAGACACTCAGTCTTATGGTCACTATCTTGAACACTGCTTCATTGTCCTCTCATTGAGGAATATAAAGATAGACAGTATAATAACTTATATCATGGCATCTTATTAATGAAAAAATAAGACATTTTAAGCAAATTTCCTAAATTTTCTTGTAATTAGCGAAACTCAAATTGTAACTTTATATCCAGATGTAATCCTGCTAATCCTCATGAGGCCTAGTTCCTAGGCCTTTTGTACATCGAAATGCACTGCTCTTACGTCCACGTGATGGATGTAGGCTGTGCAATGTACTAGCCACTTTGGCCGCAAACAATCGAATCATTGCAGAGGTTGTTGTACACTTATTAGCCTGGGGTAAGTTGCACAAGAATCTTATACAGTACCGACCAGACGAAGAATTAGACACATGTGCAACATCTGTGTATCTTTATTGTAGACGTTTCGCCCTCCAGTGGCTTTATCAATACAATTCAAGAATATATTGTTAAGACTGTAGAACTCAATACAACAGCCTGCTATATACAACAGCCTGCTATATACAACAGCCTGCTATATACAACAGCCTGCTATATACAACGGTACTCATCACCAGCTACAAGGATGAGGGACTGATTACCTCGTCTTTTTTATATAGTTCTACAGTGTTCACATTATGTACTTGTATTGATAAAGCCACTGGTTGGCGAAACGTCTACAAATATAGCTACCCAGATGTTCCACATGTGTCTAATTCTTCAGCCGGGGGTAAACTGCATATGTTTTTTTAAGTGATGTTGAATTTAGAGGCTGGTAGTTGTTAATGGACGTTTGATGTCTTCAAGAACATCCTGCTAGTGCTTGTCTCACGGGGATAGGTTGGTAGTAATGTCTACTTCATCATCTTACGCTCCCAATAACTGATTTTTCCGAGCTGTGTCTTACGCACGTGACATAACTTATGGTTTCCGCCCTACTGTGTCACAGTGTGACGAGTCGTATTGAAACCTGCCGGTGAGAAGCATTTTGTTTTCTTTTTCGGGTCGCCCGCCTTCAGTGGGAGACGGCCGGGTCTTAAAAAAAATAATTTCTTGATTTTTCCTGGATTTTTCTTCTTCCGTTTGTGGCCAAGTTATGATTTTGGTCCAATTTTCTCCTTGGCAATTTTTGTAGCTGCGTATCTTGCGTCTCTGTAGTTGAGTCTCTTGCGTCCCTGTATCTGCGTCTCTGTACCTGTGTCTTTTGCGTCTCTTGCGTCCCTGTATTTGCGTCTCTGTACCTGCGTCTCTTGCGTCCCTGTAGCTGCGTCTCTTGCGTCCTTGTAGCTGCGTCTCTTGCGTCCCTCCTGATCACTCTGTATTCATTCCTTGCGTCCCTGCCTCGCCGCTGCTGTTTGCAGATGTGCGGTGTTTTCCGAACTTTTTTTCCACCCTGTTTTTTTTTGTTTGAGTTTCAGTTTCCCCTTGTTCTTGCTGTTGGACCATGGAGACCATGGGAGACCATGGGGGACCATGGGTTCCACTTTACCCCTTTTTTTTTTGCATGTTTGTCTCTGGCATGCGACCAATCTACTTGTAGACTGGGAACAGTTCCCAAATGACTAGAGTGGGAATTGTTTTAGCGTGAGTATTGTCACTTTATTTTGTTATTCTTTTGCGGTATGTGTGAAAAACTCCCTTTTTTTCAGGGGGGTTATTTGAATCTAGCTCTTGGTCTCTTATTACTTCAGTTCGGAAAAAAAAAATATGTTTTCTGTGCGGTGGTCTCTGGGTTAATTGAGCCTCAATGTTGAGGGACTGGTCTCCTCTCAATGTTGAGGGTCTGATCTCCTCTCAAAGTTGAGGGTCTGATCTCTCAATGTTGAGGGACTGGTCTCCTCTCAATGTTGAGGGTCTGATCTCCTCTCAAAGTTGAGGGTCTGATCTCCTCTCAATGTTGAGGGACTGGTCTCCTCTCAATGTTGAGGGTCTGATCTCCTCTCAAAGTTGAGGGTCTGATCTCTCAATGTTGAGGGACTGGTCTCCTTTTTTCAAGGTTGAGGGACTGATCTCCTCTCAATGTTGAGGGACTGATCTCCTCTCAAAGTTGAGGGTCTGATCTCCTCTCAATGTTGAGGGACTGATCTCCTCTCAAAGTTGAGGGTCTGATCTCCTCTCAATGTTGAGGGACTGATCTCCTCTCAAAGTTGAGGGTCTGATCTCTCAATGTTGAGGGACTGGTCTCCTTTTTTCAAGGTTGAGGGACTGATCTCCTCTCAATGTTGAGGGTCTGATCTCTCAATGTTGAGGGACTGGTCTCCTTTTTTCAAGGTTGAGGGACTGATCTCCTCTCAATGTTGAGGGTCTGATCTCCTCTCAAAGTTGAGGGTCTGATCTCTCAATGTTGAGGGACTGGTCTCCTTTTTTCAAGGTTGAGGGACTGATCTCCTCTCAATGTTGAGGGACTGATCTCCTCTCAAAGTTGAGGGTCTGATCTCCTCTCAATGTTGAGGGACTGATCTCCTCTCAAAGTTGAGGGTCTGATCTCCTCTCAATGTTGAGGGTCTGATCTCCTCTCAAAGTTGAGGGTCTGATCTCCTCTCAATGTTGAGGGACTGATCTCCTCTCAAAGTTGAGGGTCTGATCTCTCAATGTTGAGGGTCTGATCTCTCAATGTTGAGGGTCTGATCTCTCAATGTTGAGGGACTGATCTCCTCTCAATGTTGAGGGTCTGATCTCCTCTCAAAGTTGAGGGTCTGATATCTCAATGTTGAGGGACTGATCTCCTCTCAAAGTTGAGGGTCTGATCTCCTCTCAAAGTTGAGGGTCTGATCTCTCAATGTTGAGGGTCTGATCTCTCAATGTTGAGGGTCTGATCTCTCAATGTTGAGGGTCTGATCTCCTCTCAATGTTGAGGGTCTGATCTCTCAATGTTGAGGGACTGATCTCCTCTCAATGTTGAGGGTCTGATCTCCTCTCAAAGTTGAGGGACTGATCTCTCAATGTTGAGGGTCTGATCTCTCAATGTTGAGGGTCTGATCTCTCAATGTTGAGGGTCTGATCTTCAACATGGGTCAACAGAAAACCTCCCACTCAAACACGAAGTCAATACAACACCTCCCACTCCAACACAAGGTCAATACAACACCTCCCACGCCAACACAAGGTCAATGCAACACCTCCCACTCCAACACAAGATCAATACAACACCTCCCACGCCAACACAAGGTCAACAGAAAACCTCCCACTCCAACACAAGGTCAATACAACACTTCCCACGCCAACACAAGGTCAATACAACACCTCCCACTCCAACACAAGATCAATATAACACCTCCCACTCCAACACAAGATCAATACAACACCTCCCACTCCAACACAAGGTCAATACAACACCTCCCACTCCAACACAAGGTCAATACAACACCTCCCACTCCAACACAAGGTCTGGCAACCCCACAATGTAGCCGTAAAATTAATTTAAAATTCCCTAACCGACGCACCAAAAATAGCGTCAACATCTTCCTTCATTGTTTTCTGTTAAATTTTCTCAGCAAATGACGATATTTGTCTGAAAGATTAGGTTCTGTGTGCGTGCGCAAATACCTGTGCGCGTGCGGGTATGATGGAGTGTACTCGCCGATTTATGTTTTTTGGGGTCGAGGCTTGGATCCTGGCCCCCGTCTTCTAGGTTACTTCGATCGACATTTCATAGATTTTGTTATCTTGGCCTTATTATACCTACTCTTGAAGCTGTGTGTTGAGTCTGCCTCCACCGCTGCCTCATCCAAGTCATTCCACATTTTCAACCAGCCTGAGACTAAAGAATTACTTCCTGACATCCCTTTGTACCATCTGTGTCTTCAGCTTCCACCTGTATCCTCTTGATCCTGTCCTCTTGATTCATTCTGCTCCTACGTGCCCTATCACTTTTACTCAGGATTTTTTATGTTGTAACCACATCTCCCCTTAAGGGTCCTCCTCTCTGCCAGGGTCGTCAGGTTCAAATCCTTCAACCTCACTTCATGTTGCATTCATCTCAATTGTGCGAGCGCGCGCACGCTTGTATGTTTGTACTTGACTGTTTATATTTGAAGAGGTCGAGTCTCAGCTCCTGGCACCGTCTCTTTCCGCTTGCACGATTAACTCTCTCCGAGCCTTGTGGGCCTTGTCATGCCTATTCTTAAAGCTATGTATGGTGCCTGCTGTCAATACTTAGCTTAGGTCGTCCCACTTCTTAACCATCCCGAGGCTGAAGAAGCACTTCCTGACATCCTTGTGACTTGTCTCTATCTCCAAACTCAGACTGTTCTCTCTTGTATCGGTTTCTTGCCTCTAAGTCTATCCCTGTCCAGTCTATCAAATCTTTGTAAGTCGTTATCATATCTCCTCAGGATTTTCATGCCCCTTGCCTCTGGGACTAGTCTTGTTGCATTCCTTTGTACTTTCTCTAGTTTCTTAACATGCTTAATTAGGTGAGGGTTCCCTGTTGGTGCTTCATGAGGGTTCCCTGCTGGTGCTGCATGAGGATTCCCTGCTGGTGCTTCATGAGGGTTCCCTGCTGGTACTTCATGAGGGTTCCCTGCTGGTGCTTCATGAGGGTTCTCTGCTGGTGCTTCATGAGGGTTCCTTGCTGGTGCTTCATGGTTCCATACTGGTTCTGTATGAAGGTTCCATACGGGTGCTGCATGAAGGTTCCATACTGGTGCTGCATGAAGGTTCCATGCTGGTGCTGCATGAAGGTTCCATACTGGTGCTGCATGAAGGTTCCATGCTGGTGCTACATGAAGGTTCCATACTGGTTATTACAACCTCAGGTTCAATGGCCTGTTAACCTGAGTGTAAAAGGGAGCTTGGAGCAAAGAAACACAGTAGAAGATGTATTGAAATTGTATTTCCTTCAAAAATCAGTTAGATTAATTCCAGACTTTTGTCTTTTCCTTCACCAACTAATTGTGATTATATAAGACCTTTGTCTTTTCCTTCACCAAGTATTACAAAAGGGCTTTTTTACACATATGTACACTATATACAAAGGAGTAGTATTTAGTCCACGCCACAGTTGTCTAGGCTAAGCAGCAGCCAAAAGACAGACAACTTTCCACAACCAGCTCTATGCAGGAATTCCAATGACAAACCGCGAGTGGTATCCACGTCACCTTTGTCATTGTTAAACTCGCATTTTAATTGGCTGAACCGAGTCGTTGATTTGATAATGGGGCCCCATCACCAAACACTTAACGATGGTTCGCTGGTTGGAGGGGAGCCTATGTGGGTGTGTTTAACATGCTCCGAATAAAGGTTACATACTCTTTGCATGCAACACCCCCACCCGAAGAGGGCTCAGGACTAGGCTTCCACCTCAAATGGGTAGAGTGCCATATAATAATATAATGGGACCGCCTTTCCCCTCAACCATCCCGCTCATTAGTTAAAGCTAAACTTTTCTCGAGACATAAAGTCCAGCTTTAAACTTAAGAGTGAGACAGCAGACGGTAGGGCTAGCGTAGGTCCAAGGTGCCTGCGGTCGGTAGCAGGCCCCCCGCTAAAAAAAAAAACCCACTAGGGGAAAAAAAAGGGCTGGTTCCACCCAAAGTCCCTAACACATCCTAACTAAATACAATGACTTCTGGACAACACATCAGCTAGTGTATTAATTTTTCCAGCAATGTGTATAATTTTTATATTGTAGGGTTGCAACCTAATACTCAAACGCATGAGTCTGGTATTTTTGTTTCTCATACTTTGAAGGTAAACCAGAGGGTTGTGGTCGCTGTAGATGGTGACCACCTGAGAGGACTGGCCCACGTAGACATCAAAATGCTCTAATGCCAGAAGTAGAGCCAGGCCCTCCTTCTCTATAGTAGAGTAGGCCCTCTGAAGGTTCCATGTTGGTGCTGCATGAAGGTTCCATGTTGGTGCTACATGAAGGTTCCATACTGGTGCTGCATGAAGGTTCCATGCTGGTGCTACATGAAGGTTCCATACTGGTGCTGCATGAAGGTTCCATGTTGGTGCTGCATGAAGGTTCCATGTTGGTGCTACATGAAGGTTCCATGTTGGTGCTGCATGAAGGTTCCATGTTGGTGCTGCATGAAGGTTCCATGTTGGTGCTGCATGAAGGTTCCATACTGGTGCTGCATGAAGGTTCCATGCTGGTGCTGCATGAAGGTTCCATGCTGGTGCTACATGAAGGTTCCATGTTGGTGCTGCATGAAGGTTCCATGTTGGTGCTACATGAAGGTTCCATACTGGTGCTGCATGAAGGTTCCATGTTGGTGCTGCATGAAGGTTCCATGTTGGTGCTGCATGAAGGTTCCATGCTGGTTATTACAAATAAAGAAGCATTTGTAATTAAACGACTGTTTGGGATACTAAGTAAAATCTCATTTTTCAGATTTTTATTATATTAAATATATATTATTAATATAAAAGCATATAATCTGAATAAAAACATATAATCTAATAATCTGTGTAAAAACCTATTTACACAAAATCACAGTACAAGATAAAAGTCACAAGTAAAATCAAGTATTCGGTGTAGTGTCAAGTCGCTGCCATCTTCTAGTGTCACGCAGGACACTACCACACCTTGTCATGATACTCCTTCTCCACCGTGTCCTCAGACACCCTTGTCTCTGTCTTATGGCACGCATACGGGGTTCCACGACACCCGTTCTCCCTGTGCCATAAGACTCCCTCGCTGTGTCACACGACACCTCTGTGCCACATGGCACACCCCCTGTATCATGAACACATTCTCAATTAAAGCCTTTGCACCGCGTTATGACACACCCCAAATACACGACTCAACCTGTGTCGTGCCATCGTCACAAACTCTCTCTGACTACACCACTTAAACCCTGACACTCCGGTTAACAATCTCCGGGTAAACAATCTCAGGTACATCGTCGCAGGTACATCGTCGCAGGTACATCGTCGCAGGTACATAGTAGATTCTGGTGACCTTGCCGCTCTCCTTGTTGTAGGCTATCACCAGCACGACACTGCATGAGTCTGCAACTCTCACGCAGGTCTGACTGACGAACTCCAGTAGTATATCAGTGAGCTGGTGGACTCTCCAGTGTTGAATAGGGGAGAGTCTCGATGACACTGTCAGTCCAGCCGGCACGTCAGTCAAACATCAGGTCTGATGACGTAACCCCTTGACTGCGGCCGGTGAGGTAATTACCTAACTACCATTGTTAGGTAAGGGGACGTAACACTGGTGCTACATGAAGGTTCCATACTGGTGCTGCATGAAGGTTCCATACTGGTGCTGCATGAAGGTTCCATACTGGTGCTGCATGAAGGTTCCATGTTGGTGCTACATGAAGGTTCCATGCTGGTGCTACATGAAGGTTCCATGCTGGTGCTGCATGAAGGTTCCATGTTGGTGCTACATGAAGGTTCCATGCTGGTGCTGCATGAAGGTTCCATACTGGTGCTGCATGAAGGTTCCATACTGGTGCTGCATGAAGGTTCCATACTGGTGCTGCATGAAGGTTCCATACTGGTGCTGCATGAAGGTTCCATACTGGTGCTGCATGAAGGTTCCATGCTGGTGCTACATGAAGGTTCCATACTGGTGCTGCATGAAGGTTCCATACTGGTGCTGCATGAAGGTTCCATGCTGGTGCTACATGAAGGTTCCATACTGGTGCTGCATGAAGGTTTCATGTTGGTGCTACATGAAGGTTCCATGCTGGTGCTACATGAAGGTTCCATGCTGGTGCTACATGAAGGTTCCATGCTGGTGCTACATGAAGGTTCCATGCTGGTGCTGCATGAAGGTTCCATGCTGGTGCTACATGAAGGTTCCATAACGGTGCTGCATGAAGGTTCCATGCTGGTGCTGCATGAAGGTTTCATGTTGGTGCTACATGAAGGTTCCATGCTGGTGCTGCATGAAGGTTCCATACTGGTGCTGCATGAAGGTTCCATGCTGGTGCTACATGAAGGTTCCATAACGGTGCTGCATGAAGGTTCCATACTGGTGCTGCATGAAGGTTCCATAACGGTGCTGCATGAAGGTTCCATACTGGTGCTGGATGAAGGTTCCATGTTGGTGCTGCATGAAGGTTTCATGTTGGTGCTACATGAAGGTTCCATGCTGGTGCTGCATGAAGGTTCCATACTGGTGCTACATGAAGGTTCCATGCTGGTGCTGCATGAAGGTTCCATACTGGTGCTGCATGAAGGTTCCATGCTGGTGCTACATGAAGGTTCCATGCTGGTGCTGCATGAAGGTTTCATGTTGGTGCTACATGAAGGTTCCATGCTGGTGCTGCATGAAGGTTCCATACTGGTGCTGCATGAAGGTTCCATGCTGGTGCTACATGAAGGTTCCATAACGGTGCTGCATGAAGGTTCCATACTGGTGCTGCATGAAGGTTCCATAACGGTGCTGCATGAAGGTTCCATACTGGTGCTGGATGAAGGTTCCATGTTGGTGCTGCATGAAGGTTCCATACTGGTGCTACATGAAGGTTCCATAACGGTGCTGCATGAAGGTTCCATACTGGTGCTGCATGAAGGTTCCATGCTGGTGCTGCATGAAGGTTCCATACTGGTGCTGCATGAAGGTTCCATAACAGTGCTGCATGAAGGTTCCATACTGGTCCTGCATGAAGGTTCCATGTTGGTGATACATGAAGGTTCCATACTGGTGCTGCATGAAGGTTCCATACTGGTGCTACATGAAGGTTCCATGTTGGTGCTACATGAAGGTTCCATGTTGGTGCTACATGAAGGTTCCATGTTGGTGCTGCATGAAGGTTCCATACTGGTGCTGCATGAAGGTTCCATACTGGTGCTGCATGAAGGTTCCATGTTGGTGCTACATGAAGGTTCCATGCTGGTCCTGCATGAAGGTTCCATAACGGTGCTGCATGAAGGTTCCATACTGGTGCTGCATGAATGTTCCATACTGGTGCTGCATGAAGGTTCCATACTGGTGCTGCATGAAGGTTCCATACTGGTACTGCATGAAGGTTCCATACTGGTGCTACATGAAGGTTCCATACTGGTACTGCATGAAGGTTCTATGCTGGTGCTGCATGAAGGTTCCATACTGGTGCTGCATGAAGGTTCCATACTGGTGCTGCATGAAGGTTCCATACTGGTGCTGCATGAAGGTTCCATGCTGGTGCTGCATGAAGGTTCCATGTTGGTGCTACATGAAGGTTCCATACTGGTGCTGCATGAAGGTTCCATACTGGTGCTGCATGAAGGTTCCATGTTGGTGCTATATGAAGGTTCCATACTGGTGCTGCATGAAGGTTCCATACTGGTGCTACATGAAGGTTCCATACTGGTGCTGCATGAAGGTTCCATACTGGTGCTGCATGAAGGTTCCATGCTGGTGCTGCATGAAGGTTCCATGTTGGTGCTACATGAAGGTTCCATGTTGGTGCTGCATGAAGGTTCCATACTGGTGCTACATGAAGGTTCCATACTGGTGCTGCATGAAGGTTCCATACTGGTGCTACATGAAGGTTCCATGCTGGTGCTGCATGAAGGTTCCATACTGGTGCTACATGAAGGTTCCATACTGGTGCTGCATGAAGGTTCCATACTGGTGCTACATGAAGGTTCCATGCTGGTGCTGCATGAAGGTTCCATACTGGTGCTACATGAAGGTTCCATGTTGGTGCTGCATGAAGGTTCCATACTGGTGCTACATGAAGGTTCCATACTGGTGCTGCATGAAGGTTCCATACTGGTGCTGCATGAAGGTTCCATTGTGATGTAGTCAGTGTGCTGTGAGGTCTACCTAAGCAGCCACACCTGCCCTTGGTAAATAGCTGTCAGACCACGCCTCTCGGATTAAGGCTCAGGTCTTTTGTCTTGAACTAGCGTCAGGTTTCGGCGTCAGGTCAAAGCACATGGTGCACTCCTCATTGGGGGGATGCTTGGAGGACCATATAAGGCCGAGGAAACAACTAGAGAGGGACATTCTGGCGGAGCTCTGGCCTGTGAGCGGAGCTATGGGCTGGAGACATTCGGGCAGAGCTCTGGCCTGTGTGCAGAGCTCTGGGCACGAGATTCTAGCAGAGCGGCTGCCGGTGTGCAGAGCTCTGGGGAGAGTCTGTAGAGTCTCTGGAGGAGACTGTTGGAGATACTGGGAAGAGTTCTGCTGGAGCAGGTCTTGGGACCTGTGGCTAGAAGTGTGACTGAGTTTTTGTGGTGAACTGTCCTCTGAACTATATTGTAAGTTATATTCTGTTTCGTCAGTTGATTGTATTCCCTGTCTCCCTGCTTATATGTACAATCCCCATTTATCTAAACCCAATAGTGTTCTCCTGTTCCCAATATATTATTGTACGAGGACTTA